>OY856188.1:288699233-288981733 GCA_963693315.1 Diogma glabrata
AAAAAAGCGTTACACTCATGATCAGGGCCCAATCAAACTAGGGCAAACCTGAACAGGACCCTATTTCAACCCTAACAAATTTGAGTTCGGGTTTTGGACTACAAAGCTCAGTTTAAAAAAATTATCTTAACCCCGATGGTTTTGTGTCAGTCAGTCAGTAAACTAACTCGAGGTAATCTAGGATTGGGATGACAAAACTCAGTTTTGAACAATTATTTTGTGCTTGTATCAGTCGATCAGTAAGCTGGATCGATGTAGTCCTACCTGAAATAAGAGTAGGATTCTCCCCTTGACATGCAACAGAAAAAGGCTTTCGGATGCCCGTATCAGTTGCCCAAAGTGAAGGGTGAGGATGTCGGAATGAGATTTACGCTTAACTTCAGAGACAAGGTAAGACTATCTCTAAGCAGACTACGTCGTTAAGAGAAATGCTGTGCTAAAGATTTGATAAACGAGACGTACATCGGGAACGCAAGACTGGCCGGAGCAGGCAGAGGAGGTGGGGTAGTCAGTCGGTCTCACTTTATCCACTTCTTACCAACTTTATCCACTTCTTACCAGTTATGGAATATAAATGTATTGTTAAGTTTTTCTAACTGTACTTCGAATTGGCCTTACTCTCAATTCGACAAACGTATTGCCCTAATTTCCTTCTGAATTCGATCACTGATTAGTAAGCAAAAACACTAGCTTTTATTAAATACTCCACAACTTTATTGTTTCACAAGTTAAGTTAAGTTTGATATGAAGGAAAGATGGAAATGTATGTGGAACTCTTCACCTGTTCCAAATGTCAGCTTGGTGATCGATTCCGGCTTCGATCTTAGTCGTAAAGAGTGGACCAGTCTGAATCGTTTCAGAAAAACATATGGCCGATGTAATTACCTGATGAACAAGTGGGACTTATATCCCACACCTTTATGCATGTGTGGTTATTCAAACAACGAACCACATAGTGAATGAATGCCCCTTATTCAAATTCAATGGTGGTATAACAAGTTAAATGAGGTTCCTGTAGAAGGCGTTAATTATTTGAGAAATTTGGTTGTGGATTTGTGATTTTGTAAACAGTTTTTTTGTTTCTTTAAATCATACGATTAAATAAGGAGGAAAACAATACAGCAAACAATATTCCTATCTAGTAATCTCCAGATGAATCCAGAAGATGACCTAACAAGCTGAAATATATATAGAGTAGCAGTAAAATTATAAAAAACTTTGTTTTCTTTAATTTTTTATTAAACTTATTAAATAAGTTATTTGCGTAAAGTAACAAGAGATTGACATTGTGTTATTTGAAAACATACGCCAAGTGCCAACGGCAAACAGTGTTAATTATATAAAATCAATAACGATGCATCAAACTGCAATATTTGTGGTAAAACGATATTATGTATGTTACAATTAATAGTATATTTTCCTACAAGAGATGAAAACGCTGCTTTTTCGTAAGTGAAAATTTGTTCACGAGACGCGTTAGTGTCGAGTGGGGTAATTTCACGAACGTAAAATGTTTTTATCTCGCGTAGGAAATGCAATTTTTTCTATGATAGTTAATATATAAACGATATTTATTAGATATTATTAAATTAGAAATCGACAAAATAAAATTTAAAATACATATTCTATTTTTTCATGGTTGCTTTGTTTTAAAAACTTTGTAAAATTATATGAAGATTATTATAGTTGCTATGGTAACTACAATTTGTTATTCTTTTTACACTAGTGAAAAAGAACATATTTTCACAGGAGATTAAGCGTGATGAAAATAGACTTTTTATATGCTATCATAGAAAAAAAAATTAATTTATTTAATAAGCATAGTTAAAAAATAAGATGTAAAGATACATTGGTTTTTAATTTGACGTTATAAACGAAGAATTCTAAGAAAATATATTTTTCGTTTACTTTCTCGAGAAATTTAAAAATCAAGAAATCAGAAACACTACCTAGGTAGTCGGACGAAACATGTGAAAAAACACAATACCTTAGCCACTCCTATCTTTCTCTTTTACTTCTTAGTTATTGAACGATATTTTTTTATTTTTCTCCAATAGGTGTAATGCCAGTGGTCAACTGGCCTAATGTGAGTACAACGCAATTACAAAATTCAGACGTTTGGTCTTCATCCCGGCGTGGGATATTTTCAGGGTGTGGGACGTCCCCACGATTTGTGACGAAGCAGATACATTTTGTGACAAACATTTATTTATCTCCTCTTCGTCGCAAATATAATATCATAAAATAGTTTACATGTTAATTGCGATGTCTTATAACATCATATCCATTTCTCAAGCTGCAAATTAACAGAAAGTCTGTATTTATTTTGTCGAATGTTGAGCGAAATGGATCATTTTACCGTAGCATGCGAAAATAGAATAAAATAAGTAAGATTAATAAAGGGGAAAAGAATTGTTTTTTTTTGTGATTAAATATTGGGGATCGTCTAAGTTTGTGCAACTTCGGCGGAACGGGATTTGGAACTTGAAGGAAAGTGCTTGCTTGCATATTTTTTTCTTTGGTGTGGTACAATTATGCATTTATCTAAGTTAAAGGCAACCCCGAGGCTTTAATGTAGTTATAGTCAAAATAAGCTCAGAGGTCCAAGGTAAGGAGTATCTAGTTTTCTGATTTTAGATAGTACAGAGTTCAGAGAGACAAATCTAAACCTTAGCTAGAGTAGATCAATGTGCGCAAATAGAAATATGTCATAATCTGAGAACTTATATTTCTTAAACGAATAATAGTAGAATAATCAACGAAATGTCGCTAGAGAGCTGATGTGTCTTCTAATTTGTTATAAACCAAATTCAATTCGTCATTAAATTATTTGTTTTTACTATTGCAAATAGCACAGTCCCTACTAACTCCTGTTTACTTTAATTTTAATTTTTTTCAACTGATAAAACTAAAGGTGACCTCTCGAAGAGGCCGATGTGATAAAAGCTCCAAGTGAAATTCTCGGCAAAGTTGAGCACCCTCCCTGCCAAGTCTCATACGACCTCAATGACAAAGTATATTTGTAATGTCAGAAGAGAGTTCCGTTCGTTAAGAATATTTGAAATCGACAGAATCCATAATCTCTAAGATTTCTAAGGATGCGTTTATGTTGAAGTTAAAGTTAAAGTTAAAAACATAAACCTCTTGTACTTTTTCTTCTGTATAGAATCTTATTGATTTACTGTAAATTTAAAAAAAATGTTCACATTTACAATTACAAATATTACTTTCGCTTTACCGTTTTTTTTAATTTATGTTATTGTTGATTAATTTTTATTTCTTATCTTTAATTAATAACAAAATTAATCGAAGTGATTTTAATTCTTTTTATTTGAATTTATAATCAAACAATACAAAAGAATAAAAAAATATTTTTAAAAGATCTTAGCTTCGTTCGATGTGTTAATTTTTTATCTTATAATTTAATTCAATTATCTTTAGTTTGAAAACAGTAAATTGTTCAGAAATAAAAAAATTTTTAAATAGAAATAAGTGAAATTAAATGAAAAAGAAATCTTTCTTTTTAATTTAATTTTGTTGTTATAAAATAATTGAACATGCATGTAGAACAATGTTTTTTTCTATTAAAATTTTCCATGATAAAAAAAAATATGTGTAAACTAATTTTTTTTCTTTTATTGCTTAATTATAATATAATAAATACAATAATACCACCAGTGTTATTTTATACCACAAGATTTACAAAACGAGAATAAATAATTTAAACTTATTCTCAGAAGAACAGATACTATAATGTTTAATTGGAAAAGGTTCTCTTAAAAGTTTTTATTTCGTTCCAAACTCATCCCAATAAATTGACCTTTCGTTTAATAAAAGAAATCGTGGGAAGCCGCGAGCACTTTTTGATGCTTTTTACAAAACGAAAAAAAAATTTAAATTAACAATCATTTTTAATTTAATTGTTTTTCTTTAAAATTGATATGAAAAACAAAATCTAAATTAAATTTGTTTCAACTATTTTTTTTTTGATTTAATGAAACTGTTAATTTCTTAATTTGTTATGGCAATTTTGACGTTTGATTTAATTACTTTAAAATTTAGAAAATAAGTTTTTGTGAAAATTCACAATTAAGACGTGAACTATTAATAGGAAGAGCGAATCGACAAAACGATAAAGCATTTAAATATTGAGATAGAGACTGGAACTGTATTTCCTAACTAAAATGAAAATATATTTAGACATTGACACCTTGTATCTTACATAAGATTCTCTGTTGATTAAAGAACTAGAATAAAATGTTGAATGATTGTGTAAGCTATCGTTGTTATAACAACATTTGTATGTTGTCTATGTGATATATAGTTATACATTTGGTACCAAACTCTATGTCCGAAAACTTGACACTAATACATTTTGGTTTCTTTCACACTTTCCAGCTTTTTATCATTTTAAAATTGATAACATTGACGATTTTAACAAATTCGTATTATAATACGACACAACACTAAAATCATGATTATCTTCAACTGTAGTCCAAAACTCTAATCTGGGTCGCAAGATTTCAAAATTGGTTTACAAAAAAAACCATAAATTTAAAATACATTTTGATACTTCAAATTATTTGAATTTATATTTTTAAATTACATGTGATACAAATTTGTGACTAAAGAGTAAACATATTATGTAGTCTGATATTAGCTTTGATATATTATTGTTTTGATATTTGGCTTTTTCAAAAACCAATTTTGAAATCTTGCATCCTAAATATGGGTCTTAGACCAACAAATAGGAACCACTGTTGTAGATAGTCATGATATTTTAGTGTGTTGTATCATACCATAAAACGAACTCGCTAAAATCGTCAATGCTATATCAATTTTAAAATTTTCTAAAATTGTTTTGAAATTTATTGTTCGCATCGTAGAACAATAGTGCATTGGGACAATGGAAGTAGGAGCAGTTGAATTATCCAGCATTAAAAGTATGAAAACTTTTTTTTAAGAATTTGTTTTCGAGAAAAGGAGCAGATAACAACCAACGTTGATCTCAGTATTACCAAAGCGGTTTTTTTCAAAAAAATTACAACATTTACTTCATAACATAATCTAATGCACTGCAGTAATTTTTAAACAGGAGTTTAAAATATATAAGCTTAGAATATAAGAGCAGAAAAATAAAATAATTAAGAAAACAAATTTTCTATATCTTTAAAAGGTATACGAATAGTACATACTGTTACAATTTAAATGCTTTGTATCGTAAACAAATCGATTATATTGTAATCGTTAAAAATTTGAAATTTGATTTTTAAATTTGAATTTTAAAAATGCTTTTTATCTACATTCGTTTCTACAAAAGTAAGAGAAACGTATTGAAAATTACTATATAGAAATTGAATAGAATTTAAATCGTGAAAAAGAATTTATGAATGTTCTGAAAAAAATGTTAAGTGCACTAAGTTTTATCATTTATGTTTTCATGAGCATATATGCAAGCAGCACACCATTGTACCGTTGTAGAGTCATTTAGAGAATATATTATGGTCACTTTCATGGCTCTTCGTCGCATATAGTATATTTAACACTAACGTCTTCAATAGCAACAGTTCACATTAATTTCTGCTGACACTTAAGATAAACATTAATATCTAAGGACTTGATATTTTAATCTACGTTTTTTAAATTCCAATTCATTATTTATAAGTTCGTATTTAGAAATAATAGTCGATGGTAAATCAATTAATTTTATTTGTTTTATTTTTTAAAATAGAAATGTCAAAGATCAATTTTAATTTCTTACATAAACATGATTTAAAAATGAGTAAATTGAAAATAGAATTTGATCAGGATAATATATATATATGTATTCGTTAAGCTACCTAAATTGCAATAAAACGATTTTAATTATTAGAATTTGATATCCAACCGTTTTATTCCATATCCAACTGTTTTTAATTGCATTTTTTTCCATCGTAAAGAATCACCGATATAGATTTAATTACATGGATTTTGAAAATTATATGATTTTTCTGGAGATATTTTATAAAAAATAATATAAAACCAAGTTTGTTTTATCTTACATGGGGATGATCTCGGTAAATTATATTTACTTCTAGGTTAATGGACACATAAAATAACAAGCTTAGTTGGTAGACTTTTGATACATACTCCACTGAAAAATACGAGAACTAAAAGAAAAATATTTCAAGTGATTTGACGTGTCCGAAATTTATGAAATGCGAGAAAGCTCAAGGTTAGTATACACATATGTACAATTTTATCAATCAAAATATTTTCATTTTCGAACAAATTTCACCTTAAAAAAATAACTTATCTATTAAAAAATTCCAAATGAATTGTATCTTTGTAAACAATTTCGCCAATCAAAATTAAAATAGATAGAATTAATTTTTTTTATTCATTTCAATTACTTTCAAAAAAATTATAGATTTCTATCTATCAATCAAAAATCAAATTCAAATTACATTTTAGAAGTAGTTTTGTGTATTGTTGTTATACTGAAAAAATAATTTTGAGTAAACTACTGAAATTAACGAAAATAAATTTTAAATAATTATATATTTCACAAGAAAAATATAAACCATAACTGCAACTAATTATGTATCATTTAAAGGCAAATCTCTTTAAAAATATTTTTTTTTATTTTTCTTTAAATTATCTAATTAGATTTAAATTGAAGAAAATGAGTTCAAAAATTATTTAATTGATACAATTTTTACATATGTATTATATATTTCAAATCGAAAATTTGACGAACCATTAAATTTAAAAGAAATTGTCTAAATTCTTGACCTATTTACTCACAATGTTTAAAAAAAAGGAAATAATACTCTAATAAACTAAATTAAATTAAAACCAAATTATGTTATAATAAAATAGGCGTATCTGACATTCAATTCAACCTTGCAAGTCAAAACAAATCCATAACGAAATAAAAAAAAGCCAGGAGCACAAAAAGTCAATTTAAATCAAAATCAAAGAAAAAGCAACAAAAACTAAATCGATGTAACATAAAGAATTGATAACGCACTAGTGCATAATAAGGGTAACGAATGATAACATTCTGGGTAAATTAGATTGCTAAAAAAATTCTTATAATAGTTTTGAGGACACGAGGAGCTTCAAAGAACTATGAGATCCTTCAAGTAACATAGAGATGACTCTGCGAAAGAGATTTCTCTGTCTTTGATTCTGCAGAAATCACGATAACTTTTAAAAAAAAGGATCTAACTGAATACAATGAAGATTGACAGATTGGCGAGGCTTAATTGGCCCAGTCACAAATGAAGCGGCGTCTCAGAAAATGATCTCCTTCTGCAGTGTTGTGAATGAAACCCTATATCTGGAGCATCTGGAAGAGGTTAGACACTGTAGGAGGAAGTAGGCTTCTGATAATATTGTAACAGTGGGAAAAATTTCGACAGCGGTGTATAATCTAAGTCGACTTTGTTGGATGGTCTTAGATTGCAAATTGGCGTTGATACCTGCAAATGTTAAGAATCCAGTTATACGCGGCGAAGAAGAATTAGTTATACTCCAAAAATCAGTTGATGGAAGTCTTCTGGACAGTATTTTCGGTAAGACATATTGGAACTTTAGAAAGTGTTCTGGAATTTTGGAAAGAATTTTATATTTTGTGCACAACTCGACGTCCAACTACCACTTTGTTTTAAGATTATTTTTATTTGATTTATATTTTTTTTTTTATATAAACTTTATTGTTCTTGGACCTTTTGGTCTATCCCTTTAATTCATCTTGTCTCCTTTTGTTGCTTCTTGTTGATGAACTTTCATTTTTGAAGTTTTTTCGGCAAGAAAATTATGTTCGGAAGACGAACAGACGATTTGCCAAGGACAACTTCCATCTAGCCATAGATATTACGCGAGCCTGGAATATTATGAGAACTTGCTCAAAAAGAGGATTGCCGAGATTTAAGGTTATATGATCATCAATTCGGAACACGGAACAAAGAATTATTCACCCGTTCTCAATTGAACACACAATCAATATTCCTATTCTTATACTTCTTCTTCTCATTCGGAATAACAGTCGACTCGTACAGTCAAATCTTATTTGTATCAAGTGGATGGTAGCGTTTGCATGGATTTGGGAAACGTAGATATCAACGTCCTTTTCATCACCCCACCGGCCTGTGTACTCAATATCGTAAGACATATCTACTACATATCCTACCTTGCAATGCAATCCACAAACCTCAAAAACTCTGGACATTTGAATTTCATCTCCAACTGTTCCTTTACTACCCATCATATGCAGTCTCTACCAAGCACTTGGTACACTTATCCACAGTAGACACATGTTCTGCGATAAAGGTTCCGATACACACTCAGTCCTTGTCGTTCAAAATTGTCTATGAGTATAATGAAGAGCTAGTGAACCTTGGGTTAACACATGTCGCTTTTTAAGGTAGCTTTACGGAACGATCAAAGCCGCCCTATTTAATCCTCGATTCCTGAATAACCTCAACTAGGCATAAGTCTACTATATCTTACTTTGGTAACCACTAACGTTATCGCGCAATTGAATTTGATTTCCTATGTTTTGATAACCCGTAGTGGTTGTGAGGTGAGACAAGTAAATTCATAAGTCCAAAAATCATTATTTGATCAGTTAACTCTCCCCTCATTAACTCCTGCATCAGTAGTTATTGACTACCGGCTCACATTTGCCCGTTTAATCCCAAAAAGTCGGTCGTTTGTTTTCTTACGGAAAATTTTTTGTCTTTTGATTGAAATTTTTTTCAATAAATTTTTCTTTTTGAGGAGTTAACTCGATTACTTTGCGGCCATATATCTCAATGATTTTCTCGTTTCGTCCCTCAATATTTTTTTCTTTTATTCACTTGGATTTATTTTTTTTGTAAGTTTTAAATTTCTTTTGTTTTTAGTAGGGTTGCACCGATAAGCAAAATTGCCGATTACCGATTACCGATTAATCGGCTTTCTTTATCGGCCGATACCGATTAATCGGCTGCCGATTATTTGATGAAAATGAGTAAAACAAATCTACACAAAGAATTTTTTAATTAGACTATTAATTAGAACGCGGGACTTTTCTTTAAAAGTCGGAACAATTCCACCAAAATCGGGACGCTTTGTAACTATTATGCAAATGTCGCTTTTATTTTTTTAATTTATAGTTCGACAATATTTAAATAAAAAAATTCTGTAACTGTTGTAAGTGCTTTTTGCAAATTTCTGGCAACTATTTTCCATTTGTAGATAAAACAATCCATAAACTGTGTCACATTTGCTGGATTCATGTATTTGAGAACGACTTCGTTGTCATTATTTCAAGCATGGTTCTCTGGTATGGAAATAATAAAAACTTACGTATTTATAAGACAGAAGCCACGAATGGCAAACTTCGAGAACCACACCACCATTAATGATCAAACGAGAAACTTTGCACCGAATTTTTTAACACAAATCGAATTTTTCCAATCTGAAAAAAACTGTACTTTTTATAATGTATTGACTGAGACCATTTTAGTCCAGAAAAAATAGCTTTAGTGAATATTTCATGTTTCTAAGCTAAACGAATGTTTTATTGCCAATTGGATTATATAGTACCCGAGATCTAGTTCTGAACTCTTTTTAAATTTATTTTCGTTACTTTCGATATTTTCTGGGTGCTTCGCATTATTAGCCCTACAAACTATTCAGCCCTCGGAACCATGCTTTTACTGGTTTTGAAATATTTCTGACTGATATGCTGCATGTTTTTAAGCATATACATGATTTTTCTATTATATCGAGTATCTCATAAACTACAAACCCTATGGGTCTGACTGAAATTTAAGATGCGTATAAAATTAAGCTGTCCACCTCAAAATAGCGTGGTTGTTTTGCAGGGATGCGATGTAAGGGTATAAAAAATATAAATTTTTTACCGAGCCCACTAGCGTATCAAATAAAAGGGCGGTACATCAGTATTTTTACATTTATTTTTGAAATTTACACCGCGAGTTTTTTTGTATAATTTTGATTAATAGCAGTCCTTCCATGGTGTTTTTCGCTTTGTTCCGAACTTGATTGACTGAAAAACTTAGAGTTCGGAATGATAGAAAAATTAATAAGTTTACAATGAAAAATGCAATGATGTCTCATGTAAGAATTTATGAATGGGTTAAACCAACATTCATGACACAGTTTAGAGAAGTGTCATTTGAAAGAGCTTTTAATTTAAGTAACATATATTTTTATATAATTTTTATATAATTTTCAGACAGATTTGTCATATTTTAAACAGCCCTCACTCAATATTATACATTTTTAAAAAGGTTTTTAACTATGGCTGACTATGGTGTTTTAGAATTTGGTATTTGTTGTGTTTAAAATTAAATAAACAATTAAAAACGCATGTCTTGACAATCGGCCGATTAATCGGACAAAAAAGCCGATACCGATTAATCGGCAAAATGGCCGATATGGCCGATTACCGATTATCTACCGATTAATCGGTGCAACCCTAGTTTTTAGCAGCTTTCTCATTTAGTCTGCACGCCTCCTATTTCGTTCTTTCCTGTATTGGTCCAGACTTTAACCGTTTCTTATTTTTTTTATTTTCCAACAAGCCAACTGGTGCTAGCAAGGTGAATCTATGGTAGACGTGCAAGATCAACCGCTACGGTTCAGCAAGACACTTTACAACAAGCATCCCATTATATGACGACATGCTATGATGTAAAGCACATATTGAAACGTCCAGATAACATAACCAACCTGACGAAGGAAGATTTGTTATACTGCATACAGGGCCGAATAATTTGAGGCGCACTTGTATATGTTTGAACAGACACAATCTTCAAAATATAAAGAATGACTACGCGATTTTCATAAATTATATCAAATAATTTTTTTTATTGTACAATGAACTTTATCTAGTGAAAAATCATTTTTTGTCTTGGTATATTTTTGTTCTGTAAAGAGACTTTTGTTCTGTAAAAATTCAACCACTAACAAAGTTTCCTCTTGTTTATATTTCTTTTACATATGGATTAACCCAAATCGGGGGATTTAATTCAATGGCATAATTTCAGTAAAAATTGCAGCAAATGTTACAACACTTTCAACTATGACTGGAATTCGATCCTCACTGTCCTTTGAGGTAAATCAAAATTCGTTGTTCTTGTCATTGTCATTGTGATGTCTTTTGAAATTTTCATGTAAATCAAATTTTATAAATTGACAGCAAAAGCGAACTAAACTAAGCGAACAAAAACTAAAAATACATACAAATATATATATACATATATATATATATATATATATATATATATATATATATATATATATATATATATATATATATATATATATATATATATATATATATATATATATATATATATATATATATATATATATATATATATATATATATATATATTAGACTGGTCGTTAAAAACTAAATTTCCGAGACGCCCCCCAGAAAAATTCTTTGTGGTCAAAAAACCACAACGGCATTATTTTTTTTTTTTTAAGTGAAAAGAACACGTGCCGCAAAATCATCGAAGTTTATTTTTTGATAAAACTGTTAATATCTCATAAAATATGCAGATGTCAAAAAAAATCACAGAATCATTTTTACAGGAAATTTAATTCTCTACAAAAAAGGTCCAAGTCATTTTTTTCCTTAAACCTATATTTCTGATGATATTTTGAAATAAAACTTGAAATTCTTCGAAACTCGTAAAACCAAATGATGAAAATTTCGACGCGAAAAAATACTAATTTTGATTTTTTTTGTCGCGATTATTTTTTTATACATTTCATTCTATAGCATAAGAAGAAAATTAGGAGTTTTTCGTCATCTTTATTTTTTATGTTTTTTAAAAATTACGAAAACTTACAAGTTCATTTTCAAAATATCATGAGAACTATACGTTTTCGGGAAAAAATGACCTGGACCTTTTTTGTAGAGAATTAAATTTTCTACAAAAATGGTTATGCGATTTTTTGACATCTGCATATTTTATGAGATATTTGAGAAAATCTACGAATTTTTCAAAAAATCAACTTCAATGATTTTGCGGCACGTGTTCTTTTGATTTAAAAATAAAAAAAATAATGCCATTGTGGTTTTTTAACCACAAAGAATTTTTCTAGGGGGCGTCTCGGAAAATTTAGTTTTTAACGACCAGTCTAATATATATATATATATATATATATATATATATAATATATATATATATATATATATATATATATATATATATATATATATATATATATATATATATATATATATATATATATATATATATATATATATATGTATATATATATATTATATATATATATATATATATATATATATATATATATATATATATATATATATATATATATATATATATATATATATATATATATATATAGCAAAAGCGAACTAAACTAAGCGAACAAACTAAAAATACATACAAATATTATATATATATATATATATATATATATATATATATATATATATATATATATATTATATATATATATATATATATATATATATATATATATATATATATATATATATAATATATATATATATATATATATATATATATATATATATATATAATATATATATATATATAATATATTATATATATATATATATATATATATATATATATATATATATATATATATCTATATATATATATATATATATATATATATATATATATAATATATATATATATTATATATATATATATATATAATATATATATATATATATATATATATATATATATATATATATATATATAATATATATATATATATATATATATATAATATATATATATATATATATATATATATATATATATATATATAATATATATATATATATTATATATATATATATATATATATATATATATATATATATATATATATATAATATATATATATATATATATATATATATAATTATATATATATATATATATATATATATATATATATATATATATATATATATATATATATATATATATATATATATATATATATATATATATATATATATATATATATATATATATATATATAAACAACTTTGCGGATAAAGTCTACAAAAATTACAAAATTTAAAAACAGGAAGTGATATGCAGAAGTTGGATTAAGGTAACATTACAAAAACCTTATATACCAAGTTTAAACAAAATTCAATGCCAGGATTAGGAGTTATTTTAAGGTTAGACTTAGAAGTTAAGTTTAAAATAAACAATTGCTCGAAAGACCCCGCCCGCATACCATTGACCATTTTGAAAAGAATCCAATCCTTCTATTTTCAAGCGAATCCGAATCATATATCATGGTTTCATCAAGATATTATGTGTTTGGGTCACATACTCACAATTTTCAAAAATTGCGATGATGGCAAAAATAATATCAACTGCTGTCACCAAATAAAAACAAATTTTATTTACAAAATTAAAAATGTTCATTCCAATCTTTTCATAACTTTTTTACGATGGTCGACAAAAATCGGTATACCGGTAGTGAATCCGAGTTTGAAATATTTAAAATAAAAAAAAGAAATCACACATTTTTAGCTCAAAAAACTCATCTTAGTAAAAGTTTAACAGTGAAACTTTTTGAGGTAATGACAATCGGCCATCGTATGTTTCACAAAAAATCTTTCTATCAAAAAAAATGTCTATCTCAAAATTCTTTGCTTGCCCAGTAGTCACAACCCCTGCAGCTTTAAAACTTGTATTTCAACATCAATCAATAATTTAGCATTTATTTTGTTACTGCTACTATGGGTCATATTAAAATAGTTATAGAAAATATCGATATAAAAAATAAACAGATAATGTCGATATTTTATCATTCTGATATCGTTATCCGATATATCGGTAAATATTTATCGATATTTTTTTCAGCACGGGTATACGGGTACTCAATGCCCTAAGTGCAAAGCATTCAGAGAATGCTAATACGCATTAAAATTAATTGATTTTGCTATATCCAAGGGATTATTTTAGTACCATGATGTGCTCATTGTGCGATATAGTATTTATACTTTACAGATTTTATATACCATAAACCAATCATTTTAAATAAAATTCGCACAAACAAAATTCTTTTATATTTATTATTATTGTTTACGCTCCAATTAAATATATAAGTGTTTTGATGATTAACATTGAAAAAGTGGTTAAGTAGATTCTTGAAAATAAAGATAAAATTTATATGAATAATTGTTAAAAATTTCATCGTCGTTTTGTAAAAAAAATCTCTGTTGCTTTTTTATTTACACTTAACCAGCCACTTCGTTATTTTTCAAGACATGCAATTATTATGAATAATAAAATAGCAAATGTGTTTTAAAAAAAGTGATAAAATAATATTTTTTTATCATTTTTTGGTGTGCCAGGGCTGCTTCATAGAGGAAATTTGTATTATTTAGATAACAAACAACTCCAATGCAAAAATACTAATAACAGCTAAACAACAATGTAGCAATCGACTTTAATTATAATAGATACCTACGATATCTATTATCCAAGGGTTTTAAAACTTTGACTATTAAACGAATGTAACGGACTTTGAGTGGCTTCACACACGGAAAAATCTCTAATATAACCTAAGATAATTTGCAAGACCCTTATGGTCTAAAACAATTCACACAATATTCAATGAATTAAAATAAATAAAACATAAACTTATCTTATTATAGTGGCATGCAGTTTGGTGAAAGATGGTATCGATTTTCGTCCTTGTATGTCGAATCAAAACTGTGTCCAATATCTAAAACGCCGTATTTAGGCTGATAAATATTATATTTGTATTTTTGTTGAGTATATTATTTCTATCATGATTTAATCTGCTCATAAAAGAGAGTAATTAGAATTTGATCACATAAGCATTATATATCGAAAATCAATCAACCACGATCATACTCAATTACATAAAAAAAGAGACACAATATTCAAATCAAAACTCCGCCCAACCTATTCATTAACATTAAATCGAGTTACATTTGATAATAATCAATTTAATAGGGGAGTCAACATTTATCATTACTAACATCTAGTCAAACATTGGCAATGAAAGGATCACTGTTATAACAGCTGACCGAGAAATAAATTTATATGAATGAAAAAATACGCCATGATCTTCAGTTGTTTTATATGTGTAAACATTACAAATGTAATGAAACGATGCAATGAAGTCGTATCGAAATTGAAAAATGGAAAAGTGTTGGTTGGTTAGGAAATTAGTCCTTACTGATAGTTTTTTTAGCTACATGGAACAAATTTCCCATCAAACACCTTTATTCAGAACTCAAGGGTTCTTATCAGATGGTAGGCCTTTTGTTCAACCGATTCATGTTAGACATCACGTAATTTGGCGGTCATAACAACAAATTTTAATTTTTTTCTTTTTAAAGTTTTAGCTTTTGCATTTTCGAAACA
Source organism: Diogma glabrata (assembly GCA_963693315.1). Lineage (NCBI taxonomy): Eukaryota > Metazoa > Arthropoda > Insecta > Diptera > Cylindrotomidae > Diogma > Diogma glabrata. Next base: position 288,714,677 of record OY856188.1, read on the forward strand.
TAGCGCAGTTTTAGTTGTTCACTGGACAAAATTTCATTCAAATCGAGCAAGTGGTTTTCAATCAAGCACGCTCGAAACCTATTCCACTTTGGATGACTTTTAACAAAATTTTACAGATAAAAATATGTAGAATTCAAGAATTAACAATAATCATAATCATCTCAACGTTTAACCTCGTTCACGTTTTTCGAAAATATAAATTTTCATTAAATTTTCTTTTTTGGTAATTATCAAAACTCAAAAGAGTTAAAATAAAACAATTTATGGTGTAACAAGAATAATTTACAAAAAATAATTTGGTAGCGTGGTAAAAATATTTTTTCCATAATATAAACAATTTTCTTTTATTAAAATTACCCTGCTGTGATCATAAACTTTAAATTCTTATCTATGTAAATTTAAGTTTTAATTTTTCTACAGTAGATTCTTTTTACTACCATTAACAATAATAATAAAAAAGTAGAAAAAATGTTGTATAAATAAATTAATCTAAACTTACATAATTCATGCACGCTTAAGAGCACTTAAAAAAACAATTTTATCTAAAATCATTTTTTTTTCTCTCTAACATGCAAATTTCCGAAAACTAATTAAACTAATTTGTGTTATTTTTTCTATGGCATCAAATCTATTTTTCTTATTAATTTTTGTTATTTTTATTAATTAATTTGTTTCCCTTATTTCTTGTTTTAATTCGCAAAAAAAAATTTATTTTGTATAAAACTAATTCAGTACTCAATCATCCGAAACGTACGATTAAAGTAAGCAAATTACGTTACAAACAATGCGTAGATATCTGTGGTAAAAAAAAACACAGTTATATTAGAATGTAGCATAAGTTCGTTTCATTTCATTCATCGTGCTTTCAGCAGTTTTAAAATTTAAATTTTATAGTTTTTGGAAATGGATTTTTTTTTTTGGATATATAAAAAATGACAGCCACAGAAAAAACGACTTATTTCTGCGGCTACTTTGATTGTTTTTCATATATTTATGAATTAATGTTAAATAAATAAACATCGGTAAAATATGATTGAAACTATTATGCAGTGAGAAAGATGCAAAAAGTTAAGAAAACTTAGAAACAATCACTTTAGCTACTAGGGATTGCAAATTTTAAGGAAAAAATCAATACCGGGATTTCGAGATTGATTAATCTAAAACCGGAATCCCGGTATTAATACCGGGATTTACAGAAAAATAAAAATCTCAATAAAATAATTTTTTCTGTACTTTAATCGTACATCATGCTGCAAGGACGTAGAGCTAAAGATTTTGTAGCGCCTCGATTTGCATTTTGCACCCACATTAAGTCCAAAATAGCTTACGTCCGAGCATCATATACTATTTTTTATTCACCGCAAGCAAAATATTTTAAAAAAAATTATTTTTCGGCAAACGGCTGTAAAGTTTAACTTTACTACGGCTAGGGAGTTAGTTAAAGTCTTACTTTTTTACTTATAATCAAAGCGGCTGCAAAAGTAACGCCATTTTTATTTTATATTACGGCGGAAGTAAAGTAGCATATGTTATTTGTTATTTTTCAAACAAATTGTATAACTATGACAACAAAAAATAAGAAATTGATTCTGATTGGATTATGAAATTTTGAATTAGTGTATGTAACTACGACAACAAAACATAACAAATAGTTTAATTGGATAATGAAATTTATAATTTATATAATTTTATATTTATAAAAAATTAGAACGTTTGCCGAAAAAATAGTGTAAATAACCTACGGTCGGCCGTCAAACTATAGACTCAACACAAAAAGTAGCACTTTAGCTCCAAAGTAAATAATGTTCTATTTATTCTAAAGCAAAATTATAAATTTGCATAAAATTTTAAAGAAAAATATGTTGAACAGGTAGCCTTTGACAAAATATTTGTTATTTTTTCAAAATAATTGTATAACTATGACAACAAATAATTCTAATAATTTTAATTGGATTATGAAATTTTGAATTTAAAGGTTGCTTTGATAAAAATGTCTAGTTTTTATAGAATTTAAACAAATACAAATGTTTTTTTACTTTTTTGGATGTAACTATGACAACAAAACAAATGCTTAAAAAGTGACACTTTACGGCCGCAAATTACAGTAATAAAGTACCACTTTAATATGTAGCGAATAAAAAAATATATTTAAATAATAATATAACAAAATAAAATAATTCAGTCTTTGTAAATCAACAATGGAACATGTTATAATTATTAACAATTATATTGCAATTATATCAACATTAAAAATTTCAATAAAATAATTTGTTCTTTATTTTAAAATATATTTAAATAATAATAATAATTCAGTCTTGGAAATTGCAAATTGGAAATAATCAAAAAAGAACATTTAAATAATAAAATTGCGAATTGCAATCACAATTCACATTAAAAAATAGAAAATGATGTAAGACTTTGATTTTTTTGGCAGCTTTATTCTTTATGATAACAATTTCCACGAACCGAATCAACTTAAAAATATCCTGTATGATATCCTATATGAAATGATCAAGGATTTTTTAATATGTATACAAATAAATACAATCAAATGATATTTCGTTATAGGGATTTTAAAGTTTAGAAATAAAACACTATTTTTCCTTTAATATTGAAATACCGGTTTTTTAAAATGCTAATACCGGGTTTTCGAGGTTGGAAAATTCGTTCGAATCTCGGTATTCCGGGATTCGAAATCCCGGAATTGCAATCCCTATTAGCTACCTTAATGTTTCCGTTAACCATAACGGATAAAGGGGGAGATGGAGGAAGAGCAACAGATGATGTAGAGAAAACATGGTAGGGAAAATAAATAAAAAACTGATATAAAGGGAGAAAGGAGAGAAAGGAGAGGAAACTAGGATTGAAAGCAAAGGAAATTAAGGGACGTGTAAAAATACAGTAAAAGAAAATATCTAGTCCAACTAATCTACCCGTTTCTTTCTGTTTTGGATGACGAATTTTGTGAAATTACAGCACCAAATTAGCCCGATTTTTCTTTCTAATGTTTCTTTTTATTGTTGGTAAATTTGAAGCGAAAACAATAAAAATATCAATTTGTTCATATATCATTTATTCAAAAAATGTAAGAAAACTTATCGAATAACGAAATTTGATGTAGTTTTGAAATTATTTAAAATTAAACAATTAAGTATGTCATTATTCGGCAGTCGGTTTCTTTGAATAAAAAAAAACTCACTAACATCCTTTTCCTGCGATTACCAGATTTTTTTCAATTGTATTAATATTTCATAGAATTCAAAAAACAAATTTTTAAAATTCATTTAACCATTTAAAATCATTGTTTTCTAATGCATTGTTATTATAAAACCCGAAAGCGAAAAAAAATTGATTTTCCATTTACTGCAAAATAACATTATATTTGGTGCAAATTACAAAATAACAATTATAATTATAATTACAAAATTTGAAAAAAAAAAAACAAATAAAACCTAAATAAGACAATTTTAATTTTAACCAAAGAACCATGAAAAGTTTTCTGTTGATGAACTGATATTTCCGTTCAATAAAAAAATGTTTATCTAAAAATAAATTCCAATTAAATGTTTTTTTTTTACAGAAATAAATGTGATTGAGCCAATATTTGAATTTAGAAGCAACAAACATTGTTATAAAGCAAGAAACGTCTAGAAAAAAATAAAATAAAATGCAGGAAATTTATGCTGGTCATCATTCGTCAGTTAAGAGTGCAATTACAAGCCATGATGGTACAAAAAAAGAATAAGGAAGGAAGCATTTTTGAATAGCTGGGAGGTGGGGCTTATAAAACTATTGAGTGAAAAATTTGAGTTTATTGTTCAGTAGTTGTTTTGGGGATAAAAGGTAGAATTCGTGGACCTTTCCTACCACAAAGGTAGGAAAAGACATATTCGTAACGGGGTTTAGGATCCTGCGTACCTTAGTTGGGTGGAAACTCATGACTGCTGGGAGAAGATTCTTGAGTGGGGAAGTGTAATGGCCAGGATCTTGTTGACCCCTGATGGTTTACCATCTAGATCATCTCACGATGGTTATTTCACCACGTTCACGGGATCTCAATTAAGATAATGAAGTGTTACGCTAAAGTAGTCTAACTGCCATGGTCTTCGGAATTTTATTCGTTAGAGCGTAACCTGTTGGAGAGTACGAAGAACATAGACCAGTGGATGATACAGAGGGAAGGGTCACCTGTCATTCGGGCCACTGTGACTGACGTTCTCTCTACACCTACACCAACCTCTTATTCTCAACACATGGTGTTCTGGTGGTGTTTGTGGCTTACAAAAAAGCGGTGAGTAGGGAAATGCTGGCCGTTGGCTTTCTGCTACCACCTATCCCAATAGTATTCTCATTTCCTCCTCAAGTTTTTCTTAGATTTGTTTTTGGGTAAATTTTTGTAGGTAATTTTTGTAATTTTTTTCTATTTTTTCACCTAATTATGAAAAAACAAAAGAATTAAGAATTTATGAAAGTTCTCGGTTTTTTTATTATTTATGAAAGAGTTCGGTTGAATTCTCGATGTATTGAGTTGAGAAGTTTTGGAATTTTGGAGTTTTGATGTTTTAATATAATTTGTTAATTTAATTTCTTGTAAGAGTGTAAAGAAAGTTTGTTTTGTTATACCTCAAACAAAGCTAGAAAAAAGAAATTTAACAGTTTCACCAGTTCGGAGTTTTGGTAATTTAGGATTGTTACAGTATGTGAACAGTTTGTTTTTATTATAATTAATAAAAGTTATGTAAAATAAAGCAAAAAGAATTTAAATAAAGAACCACCCAAAATATTACCCATGTCTAACCATTGAACCTGATCAAATTACCACAGCAAGCCGTAAAAGTAATGAAATTGATAAACTAGTAGATCAAATACATGACCACAGTTAGGGATTATGGGATTAATTACCTGACAGTGATGAAGCTAGAGGAAATTGTCAACGGTAACGGGTGACGTGAGTTGGTTTTTATTTTTATGTGGTTGTTCACAAGTTAATATTACAATGATGTGCTACAAAATACAGAATAGGGAGAGGGCGGAATGGTAGTTCCAAATCATACACCTATTAGGTTAGATTTTGTTATTTAGTTGTAAATTTCTAGTCACGGATAAGCTAACGAACTGGTGGACTTTCACGGACCACCAGACAAACCTACTACATGTCGTGGACTACAGTCAATTCCTTCACCCTTTGAATAACTTCTGGCGTTCTTACTACTCCTTAGGATACGCCGCGCTTTTTAAAGCTGTTAATATTGTAGCTTTTTATGGTATTAGCACCGTTATTTGGAGTATTGTGAAAGAAAGAATTCGTACTCATTCATTCCGGTTTGTCACTTCCAGTAAGAAAATTATTGTTCCTAAGTTTTTGCATTCCTCTGTATTCTACAGTTATGAATGTGTTACGAAGCGTTTGTGTCTGAATTATCTGCGTTAAAATATAATTTTATCGACCAGATCATGGAGATGGAAGCAGAGATGTAAACTCTTAAGTCTTATTATTTTTTCTACCCATAATAAAACAGTGAGTTCAATGGTTCTTTCCTTCAATTTTTTGTGTTTTCTTTTGTAAATTAATTTCGAATATATACTTGTAAAAAGATATGATTCGAGGCAGTCGATCGGAAGTAAAAAAAATTAGAAAAATTGAATGATTTGTTTCGACAAAATTTGCATTAATAATATTCTGTTTTTTTTTTAAATTGTGATTTGTGACATTGTGACAATTTTTGAAATTGAAAAATAAAAATTATTATTAAAAAACCAACACGCTTAATTTTTGTTTGTTTAATCGATTGTAATTTCTTATAATATCGTACCGTAACTGTTAGCAGCTTGATCTGGGAATCAATCAAAATTAATTGCGTGATTACTAATCAATGTATGGGCTGTAATTTTGATTTATATTATCAGGAATCGAAATTCAATTAATTAACTCAATAAAACTAACCACGACCATGGATAATGTGATCGATCTACAGCAATAGCAGTAATCAACAAAAAACGGTTTATTTATGGTGCAGCAATTGTATTAGACATCATTCATTTTCTTGTTTCATTTTGGTGCAACGATTTTTTTTCTGTATTACGATAATAACCAGGGGTAAGTGCAATTTTTATTATTAAAAATTTAAAGTAATCATAGTGGATGTAGCGATCGCTTTTGTCCTTCAACAGTTTTTTATGGGGTCTTCAGAGACCCTTTTCTTTCCCTCCCCCCCTTTGATTCCTTCCCTTTTGAAACGCATCCCGTACAATTAAGCATTTCCAACTGTCGGAAGAGGTAGATCCGAACCCATAAACTGAGTATGGTCGAGAAAAAACTTGAGGCGCGCGACTCCTCGGCATTTCATGATTATTATTCTTTCAACCGAACCTCTAACAGCCACTCGTTACAAATGATTTTAATGAAACATTCTTTGGAAAACAATAATGAGAGTTTGTGATGTTTAACGTTTCAAATTTGCAGAAGAAAACACAGGATTCTTTGAGGCTGTGTTAATGACCCACCCATGTTTTTATAACTAAATATTTATGGTTAATATAAATTATAATTTGTTATTCCCTAATAAAACTTAATTATCTAATATGCCATTTATATAATGAATAATTTATTGATTTATCGAGACAATTTAATTGCTGAAAATAAAATTATGATTATAGTATATATCTAGAAATGATTACAAATTATAAGATATACTTTTTTACGATTGCGAAATAAAATTTTTGGGGTTGCCCTAAGATTTTATTACAAACTGATATAATTTACTACTGGACTTTAGTAGAGTTTAGGAGTTGCAAAATGGAATTTTTATAGATTCACCTGTGCTGATTGAAGCTTAGTCTATGACAAAATTTATGTCTGCCGAAAATTCATAAAATTTATTTCACCTATGTAATTTTTTTGTTATTCATGTAATTGACTTTACCGCTATCATTTGTGGTTTTTTTTTTATTATATGTATTGTGGTGTAAGATTTTATATCTGCTTAATAATTTCTTATCATCGTTTTATTACTTAAGATTAAAATTCGTAAAATATTTACTATAGAAATACAAAAATATATTATGATTGATCATGTCATCACCCTTCATTTGATCTCTACATTTTTATAACATTAAATCATTAAGTCTTGAATTTACATAATTCTTAAATTGAACATTTATTCGATTTCAATTACAATCATAATGATGGCCTATTGTCTTAGTTTTTGTTGATCAATTTCATTAAAATGTTTGTTTTGGTTTTGTTATTTTTTTTCTTATTACGCGTTTCAATTTAATTAAAAATAACGAAAAAATATAAATCAATTATTCATTGATTAATTCTTATTGTTAACAAAAATATATATATATGAAATTGAAGGTTAATAAGAAAATCAAAATTATTTGATTACATAAAAAACACAACAAATTCGGGTTATATAAAAATAATTTAATAAAATTTGTCGTTTGTTTTAATGTACAGTGGAATAATGTGATGAAGATTTTTTTAACTGCCCGATATGCTCCGATATGGGATATTCTAATTTATATTTGTATAGTTTCGAACTTTTCGCACATGATACAAAGGCTTAGGACCGAAACACTTGAGTCTTACAAAAAATCGGTTTGAATATGTAAAAGAAACCGCATTACCCTATTCCACTATAGTCTCAGTTATTTATGGTTTTCTTTATCAAACCAAAAAATAGATAAAAAAAATTATCAAAATAAAAATTAAATGTTTCCACCACAACTTTACAAATTATCTGATAAGGTTTATCGTTTATGCACATGACTGATATAATTGATAATAAAATAATATAAAAATATTTGTTCACAATTATCATATATATTAATATATTTCTCCTATTAGCTTGGATGAATGCAGCATAGAAATTAACGGATGGATCAAACAATTACTTCGAAAATTATTACAATATAAATAATTTGAGACATAAACAAATAACTACGTTGTGTATTGTATGTAATATTTAGACTTTGCCGGATCTATGTTAACTATTGTCTATAACCTGATATGTGAAATATTAATCGAAATAATTGTTTAATCAAAACAGTCATTTTTTAGGTTAGGTTTTAAGCAGTTTTAATAACCTTGAACCGATATTGATTCTTCGTCATGTGAGCTAGTTAATTTTGTGATTACTTAAGTATAAGTTTTAAGTTCAAATGCCATTGAATTTAAATTACGCAATTAAATACTACCACAAGTAAGAAATTAGGTTCTTTACATCATTAGTATATCGTGCAGATCGTATCGTTCTATCGTTTGAAAAACTAAATGACTGAAACCACTATATTTAAAAGGATGTTACCTTTCCATGAACGACATTGACATGACAAAATGATTACATTAGATATCTTGGATTTCGTAAAACGATACTGCAGAATTTGCTGCTTCAATTCTTTAGAAAAAAACTTCTTAACGACAAACACGAAAGTTTCATTTTATTGCCATGGCTATAAAGAATTCTGGAAATATTTACAAATGATGAAGAGACGCCTTTAGTACATTGCACTGACGCAAACCACTTAAGGGAAAAATTGAAAATGCAATGGGTATAGGCGATGAAGACTGGATACTTTTAATTAATTCTTCAAAACGAAGCATAAAAGCAGTTTTACTTCATTCATTATACAAAGGTGGACGCTCCATGCAGTTAGCTCACTCAACAGTGATCAAAAAGAAGCATAACAAATAAAAATGTGAAAATGCCTTTAAATAATGTAAATGATGGGAATAAAAAATGGCAATTCTAATTGGTGATTAGGGTTAGGAAATATTAAAAAAAATATCGAAAACATCGATATAAAAAAAATATTGATAATATCTATCTATATATCGATATATCGATATTTTATCATTCCGATATAGTTATTCGATATATCGATATTTTCCCTGCACTAGTAACGAATTCTTCCAAGTCTTTATGTCATACATTACAGAAAAAATTACGTAAAAGTAGTAATTAAACATTAAGTGAGTTGAAATTTTTGGCATAAAGCGTGAATATTTTAAACCCCAAAATATGTCGCAATATTTTGAAATATCTATCTCAAAATACTTTTCTTGCCCAGAAGTCACAACCCCTGAAGATTTAAAAATTGTAATTCAATCAATAATTTAGCATTTATTTTGTTACAGCTACTATGGGTGATGTTAAAAAAATTATAAAAAATATCGAAAAAAATAAACAGATCATTCTGTAATTATCGATATATCGATAAGTATTTTTATCATTCCGATATCGTTATTCGATATATCGATAAGTATATCAATATTTTTTTCCCGACATTAATGCTGATCTCAAAATTATAACGATACTCAGACAACAATTTGGTTTCAACAATCAGGTTAGAAAAGAAGATAGCATGCCAACCATAACAGCAAAACACATTAGCCTCAAAGAGTATCTTTTGTAGCTGGTTCATACAACATCATTTTTAAAAGTTTGGTTGATAGCCACTTGAACTTGATAGGATGAAGCAATTTGTTATAGCATTAGATAAGGATGGCCAAAACTTCGCGAATGTCCTTCCTTCGCGATGCTAAATTAAAAGTAGGTATAGTCCACTGCCGAATCTAGTGCTCAATACGCCTTTTCGTAGGTGACGTTTGGTAACTGAAAATTATTTCACGCTAAATATTGAAGGCAAAATTGCGAATAGGTCGGGATAAAGTTAACTCAACACCCACCCACAGAAAAAAAATGGTAAACCATCAGGGGTCAATAAGATTTGAACCATGTCACTTCACCACTCACGATCCTCTCCCAGCAGTTAAGAATTTTCACCCAACTAACGTTCGCGGAAACGTAAACCGCAAAGATAGGAAAGGTCCTTCAGACGTATTCCAACGAGGTTTACGATCCCGCTTTCTCTAGTTGGGTGGAACTTCTTGACTGCTGCGAGAGGATCGTGAGTAATGAAGTGACATGGCTCGGATTTTGTTGACCTCTGATGGTTTACCATCTAGGTCTTCCCCCCATGGTTGTTTTACCACGTTCCCGGGTTCGCAATGAGATCAGGACCACCAAGTGTTACGGATAAGGAATTTAACTGCCATGGTCTTTGAAAATTCTATTCCTTAGAGCGTAACATGTTGGAAGGTAGAAAAGCACTTGGGGCACTGTGACTGACGTTCTCTCTACAACTATTCCACCTCTTTTGTGTCTGGCTTGCCAGGGAAGTGAGAACGAAAATGCCATTTGGCTTTCTAAGCAATAGTTAAACCACCTTTGTCCTTGGGTCATCAACAAATTTCAACGAAGCATACTTTCAAAGCTCCTTGTTTTTTGTTCAATATATGTTGTTGTTAAATTTGTTTTAAATTGTTTTGTCTGGCCCGGCTAATTCAATCCGTAGAGCCTGAGAGTTTATCTCGGGGTTTGGGTTCGAGCCCGGTTCTCATTTCCCACTTTTTAATTTTTTTATGATTCTCAGAACGAATGTAACCAGCCAGACTTCTTCCTTTCGCCCTGTTCTGTAATGGCCATCAAACATTATGAAATATGTGTCTGTAACTTTCTTCCTCATAGATAGTAATATACCATCCGCAATTTTCGAAAATATGTTTATTCCAAAGACTTCTCATCCAGTTCGTTTTCAATTTTATTAAATTTTCAAGTAGATTTATCGTTCAAAACTTACCTCTATGTCTGTTAATAGATAACAACATTTTCTCATGTTTGTTTTTTATTCCCTTGATGCTAAAAAACAAAAATGCAACGAAATAAATTTTCGTGAATGAATTACGGTGCAGTATTTTAATTTTTTAGAATTTTTGTTTAGTTGGGATTTAGTTGGCTAGGCAGATAGTTGGTGCAAGACTAGGAAGGTTGAGTTGGATTTGAAGTATGGAGTTGGCTAGTTGGTTTGATCAGTGAGTTTTTTTGGTGATGAAGCGGAACACCACAAAATTTAATATAAAGAAAGTTTGGTTTTAACAAAAAAGAACGAAAATGTTTTGTGATAGTAGTGATTCGAGAAACAGAATCACATCAGTCATCACATCATTGCTTTATTCTGGTTTTAAATTTTTTAATGGGAGCAAGCAAAGAGCAAGGTAATGTTAATTTTATTGTAGTTAAATTAAAATAACATTAATTGTTAGTGTAAATTTTGGTGGTGGTGCCATGCAGATATCCCTTCTGAAGAATCTGGATGGTGTTTTGAGCCTTTGAGGCACGCTTTTCGTTTTGTATTCTAAATTTTTTGTAAAGAGGTTGCTCGGAACAACTTTCGCTCAAGTGAGCTAGGGGCAGGGTGTTTTTGCATGCATGACCAACTAGTAGACCTGCACGGTCTACCAAACCTCGTACTATAGGAACATACATACAACAATATTGCTCTTATTGTAACGCATGCACCCACGCTAAAACCGTCAACGAGAATATTTCCACAAAAAGAATATAAAACACCTGAATAAACCTGAAGCTAACAAAAACAAAACAACACGCAACAGGAAATTGTTGTTTTTCTTATAAGAAAATAAACGCAGTCTATTAGAGAATAGGTTAATAAACAAAATAGAAAGAATAGTTCTCACACCTATGTGTGAACCTTTGATGATCGTTGATAAACTTTTTGTTGATAAAGGCCAGTTGATGTTTTGTGTACGACCTCAGAAGGGATATGCATACAGTATTAAATTGGAAATGATACAAACAGTTTTGAATTATAACACAAGTTAGTCAAGTTGAATAAAATAATTATTATAGGTGTAATAGAATTGTCATAAGTGAAGAATTATTGTGAATAGAAAATCTATTGTTTTAATTTCCTGATCTAGTGATCGAACCAAATATTAGTAACTCGACCAAGAAACGTTACAACTGGTATCAGAAGTTAGATTTAGAAATAAAATGGATTTGAATGATTTAAAAGTTCAAGATCTAAATGCAAAATGAGTTGAAAGAAAGATTAATAAAAGATTGGACGCAGCCGGATCGGATAAAGAGAAATAATTTTTTGATCATGAAGAAGCAGATGAAAATCCAAGAGCAGGAAATAGTGAAGATGAAGATTGTGATGTTGAAGTAAAGAGGCAAGCCGTACAAACAAACAACGACAGTGGAAACGTCGGGATGGAGAAGTCGATAAGTCAGGGAGTAAAAAAAGATGCAGAATGCAGGTTTAAACACTGCTGTGAGAATACTTGGACGACCAAAAAACCACTCCCAGAAAACGTTGATTTGTTTTATTTTCATTTAAAGTAAAGCCCAATCAATGTTAGATGTTGTATCCAATATCCATATATAGTAGATAATTTTCGTATTGCACTTTAGCATACTCAAGACGAAATTGTTGCTATTATTGAAGCAACTGTTTCCCAAGCAAAATAAAAATGTTGCATGACTTTAAAATGATTAAAACATATTATTTCTTAGCAGAGCATAGATAAAGGAGCTTCCGAAATCCCTCTAGAAATTTTAATGATATTTATAAAATCTTAAATTGAATTTAAAGAAACGAAATTTCTCTATTAGGTATCTAGACTGGTTTTTAACAAATTTCACTTCACAATATTTGATAATCATAAACGCTTGGCAGCTTACAACATGTAATAAATATTTTTATTTTAAAATTTAAACCAAAACAAATCAATTTTTATGTTTATATATTTTTATTATATTATACTTTCTAATATCTTCTTTATTTATTAAGATAAAAATATAATTAATTTCTAAAATATCATCTTCATAATTATTTGCAAAACTGTTCTGACTTATTAATTTTACACAAACAGAAAACTGTTATGTGAATTTTATGGTTTTTATTATAAATAAGCTAATATTTATTTTGGAAATTTAAATTTAATTTTATTCAAATAAATCTTCCGACTTTTCCTATAAAAATATATTCGCGTATATTTTGGGTAATCTTGTAAATTTTTTTGTTTGTGATACAACTTTCGGAATAGCGTTATCAAATATTTTATGATTTTACTGATTGCAAATTGTAGTACTTTCTAATCTATATGAAACTGTACAGTAAATACTTAATGTCTGTCGATGAAAGCGTTGTAAATTTAATTTGATTTTTACTAGGCGTCAATTACTTTCAAACTAAAAACACGAGAGCACGATTTTATCCAGGAACTTAATCTTTAGTTTAGATATACTCAGGTTAATGGGCAATGGACATCATTTTTTAAACATTTTGACTAATACAATATATTCCAGTCATGCTCTTCAGTTGGAACAGATTAGACTTATTCGAAATTTGAGAGCAATTAAACTCAAGTATCTTAGTAAACCTGTCAGAAACATGAAGGCATATTTTGTTAAAATGGTGGTTAGGAGGACCATGTCTAGCAAATAATGCGCGAGTTCGTACATTTCTCCTAGTGCCCAGCTTTGAGACACTAGAGCAGCCCATATATGCGTCAACGTTCAGTTCAATACTCGTTGTTTATTAATTATTTTTAGTGTCGGAGCACGGCTCTTATTTTAAGATTATAAGTTTCTGCCACACTTTTGCTCCACATATAAAAGTTGAGGTGTTGAGTGGCCAAGTGATAAAACGGTTTCATTTAAATTCGCAGAAGCCGGGTTCGATTTCTGTTTGCATCAAAGTGTTTCATTAAAAGTCATCGTTGCTTATAAATTAGAAAAACTCTCCATGGGTGCCAACTATATATTAAATTTTCAAGTGAATCTCAACCAGAAAATGGTTTGATTAATAAAATTAATACAGGTGAAGACGCTTGAGAACAATCAAGCTGCTATGTAGAACATCAACAGCATAACAAAAAAAAAAATTAGTTTTAGAAATACTTTTTACTGTTGTTGTTGTTGTAGCGACGCCCGACGGTGCGGTGCTACTCCTCCGGCTCCATGTCCAGATTCAGGAACTCTGCTACTGCTCTTGGGCGGTACCACAAATCTTCCTTAGTCAGGTTGGTTGGTTTACCTGGACAATTAAATAGGTGGTCTGCATCATGTGGCGTGTCCTCACATATGGGACACTTGTCAACAATGTTATGGTCAATTCTGGTCATATAGTTATTTAGGATGCGTGACCAGCCGGATCTTAACTGCGCTATGATGGATCTGGTGCTGCGCGGCAGTTTAACGTCTTCCGCAGCGACTTGTGGCGGCTTACTCTTGAGAACTCGATTTGGAGCGGAGTTCTTTATTATGTCCTCAACAACTTTCGTGTGAATCGTTTTTAAGCCCGTTTTATACGTAAGCTCGTCAATATTATCTGTTACTTGGTTGTTTCTGACATCACTTAGGAAAAATTTCGCAGTACTCCTTATGTCTCTAGGTGGTGTGGTTGTGGATAAGGTGTCATTGCAGGGATGTTGCTCTTTGTGACAGGCCCATAGATATTGTTTGGTGAGCATTTCATTGTGTTGACGGACCGGTAATATATTATGTACATCCTTGGTGCAGGTGATCTCGGTAAGCCATCAAACGACATCCGGTTGCTGTTCGCAACGCTGCGTTTTGTGTTACTTGTAACTTATTCCAGTGAGTATCAGCGACTTGCGGTGTCCATATGGGTGCAGCATAATTCAAAATAGGTCTTTCTATATGTTGATATGATTGTTTCTTTTTTTCCCCCATGAACTGCCACCCAGTGCTTTCAAAGCATTGTTCCTGTTTTTCAATCTCGCGTTCACCTGTTGAGCATGAGCATTGAATTTAAGCAGTGGATCGAATGTGACCCCCAGCAGCCTCCGATTTTTTTACCGTGGGAATAAGCACGTTGTCAATAGAGATGTTCAGTGTTGTGTTCACCTCCTTCGTCCATATGGTGAAAAGTGTAGATGTGGACTTTTCGTTTAGGATGTTAAGATAGGTGTTCAGAGCATTAGTGAGTTGTTCCAGGTTGTTTTCTACTGCAAGCACCGTGCAGTCGTCTGCATATGACGTGATGGTTATTTCTTCTGGGAGTGTAGGTAAGCTGCTTAGGTAGAGATTGAATAGAGAAGGTGAAAGAACTCCACCTTGTGGGACTCCTTGTTTGAGCACTCTCATCTTAGATTTTGAGTTACGGAGCTCAACGTATGTTTTTCGGCCTCTTAGGTAGTTGCACAACCAGCGCTTTATTAAACCTGGCAGATTGGTGTTAAATATATCATTTAACACTGTGTCGAATGCTTTTGATAGGTCGAGCTCCATGTTTTTTGTTCATTGCTTAATTGTAGCAAGGCCTGAGCAGTTCTTGAGATGACACCATTCCTTACAACTGTTACGCTGTAAGGATGTAGTGTTTGCCATTAAAATGTTTTTACATATTGTACAGTGCCATGTTTTAGTTGGTCTAGGGTTTCATTCAATACCAGCCATGACGAGGAGAGTTTGAAGCAGTGAGCTCAGTGACAGCTGATTCTTTATCCAAAAAATGGAGCGACGGAGTTGCACCTTTCGTCGAAATTGTTGTGATGTTCCTTCGTCGAAACTGCGTTCCGAGTACTTCTAGGACGAAGACCCGTCCATCTTGAGAAGCAATACTTTTTACTAAAACATCTTGCACTACATATATAGAAAACAAGACATTGCAAATTTGTAACATCAAACGATAAAAAGCTTAGTTAGTAGTTTAAATTTAGTATGTAAAATCGGTAATCATGGAATGAAATCAGGACGCGAACATCAAGTTTACAGGTATCCCTCTCATGGTTGCCAAACGTGATACTTTGCCCATTTTAGAAGGTACATTGAGATTGCCGAATCTGAAAGGTTCTTTTAAATTGGTTTTCAGTCACTTTCGATATCTTCTCGATCATTATAAATTCTCCAGGCTATTTGTTTAGCTTTCAGAACCATAATTTTACTGGCTTGAAATTTTTTGTGAAATATTTGACCAGCTTAAAATATATAAGGCATAAATGTTCCATATAAGAACGTAGGTCAGCAAGTGCGCCTCACATGTAATAATTTCCATTCTCTCAATTTCATGGTCGATTTTCACTTGAGGACTTAATTTAATCGATTAGTTTTATAAGGTCGATCAGCCATAGTTTTTCTAATTTGTCAACCATATTGGTTGACTTTCAGTTAATTGGGAAATCGGTGTGTTGATGTTTGTTAATGTTTTTGCTAAAAAACACTTTAATCTAGATGTGGGATTTAGGTGAGCATCGATTTTGTTTTTTTACATTATATAATACTACAACATTTTACTAGCATTTAAAGACTTTCTGTTGTAGATGTTCTACAACAACTAGAATTATTTTTAAAAAAATTTTAAAAAATAAAATACAATAAACTACGAAATTCACAAAAAAATATTGCGACGCTAATGCATAAGCTAATTAAAAACTTGGAAAGTGCGGGATTTTTTCACATTTAATAGTATGAGCGTTTTAAATTAAAACTGATTTTAAAATGGTCGCACCAACTAATTTTTTACCAGGCCTCAGAAAGAGGTCGATAACCCGATAATTTCCATCTATCGGCTTTAGTATTGTCAAATCCGTGGTGGAATTTCAGCTTTCTGATGTTGATATATTTCTTAGGGATAAAGGTACGTTTCGAAAATCTCAAAGCACCACCATGTTATCTGAATTTCAGGAATATTTTGACACTGCGAAACGAAACATAAAATCACCTGGAATAGAACTACAAGTTGGCTCTCTATGCATCCATGCATTTTAAACATATTAAAAAAATTGGGATGTTTTGCATCACTGCTCATTTCTGAGCAGTTGTTTACGTATCGAAAAAGAGCTATTACAATTTTAAAATTTTTTGAAAACCACAAAATCAAGGCATATTTACTTCTTTTAAAAAAAATCCTTCACAAATTTAATAGACTTGATGCTCCATGTCATAACACTACTTTCATATTCCACAATTTGCATGAAGAATCGAAACAATAGTAATTTATTGTGTAAGTGTTTAAAGCAATATTTAATTTTTCAAGGAAAAGTTTACGATGCGAGAATAAAATTCATTACACACGAACCCAATACAACTTTTTATCTTTCCGATAGAGTAACATTTATTAATTTAAATTGAAATATTTTAAAATTCGTTGATAAAACAAGTAAAACGAATAAAGAAAACAATGAATTTTATTGTATAATTAATTCCAAACAATTAAATAAATTTAATTCAATTTCGATATTTATTTAATTATTTGGTATTTTAAAAATGAAAAGTCATCATAGGCAAATGAAAAATGAAAGATATCAAATTGTATACTAATGAGAAACCAAAAAATAATCTTTCGAAAGCTTAGTTCAATTTAATCATAGTAGCCTTTGCCTATTTTAATATTCGAGAAAGGGACATGCGCATTAGTTTGAATTTTTAGTTTTTTTATATAATCAGAGTGAAAATGTTTTTGTTGATTTTTTTTATAAAATGCAATCAAATTATTTGCAAAATACAATTAAATTGTTTTATTTTGTTCCGCCACATTCGTGGTACAGAATAAAATTAACAGCTGTTTGTTTTATTCTATTATGACTATTAACGTACACAATTATAGTCGTAAAAAACAGAAATAAACATATATTTATAGTTATAAGAAGGATAAATATTGTTATATTATAATTGTGGTGATTTTAAAGTTTTTTCAATAAAAAAATGAATTTATATGTATTTTTTGATTGAAAGCTTGATGGAAATTTCTGAGGGATTTTTTCCTTAAAGAAACGGGAAAAATCGGGAATTTTTGATACATCAACGGGAAATTCATTTTTGAAAATCTGGCATCACTGGTACCTATTCTATGGAAATAGAACAGTTATCCCAACTCAATTACAAGAAAATGTATTAAATGTACTCCACGAAAACCATTCTGGAATGGTTAGAATGAAACTTTTAGCTAGGTCATTTTTCTGGTGGTATAAGGTTTACCAGGCCATTGAATATTTTGAAAAAATTTGTAATATATATGTCAATAAACAACCAATGTTCCAAAAGAAGTCGTTACCACTAAATGGTATCCTCTCACTAGTCACTACACAAGCATTTTTGCAGCTACACAAGTATGTTTGACAGCTGTGCTGGTTAAGCAAGCTTGCAGGTGTTTGAAGATCTTACTTTATTTTTATTTTCTTCACCCTATCATGAAATATTGGACTATGTCATATTTTATTTTGTGATAGGATTTTTTGTTTAGTTATTTATTCTTTAAGAAACTAATGAAAACAAAACAAAAAATTTGCTTCCATCAACACCTCAGAATCCATGTGTTTCTGGAACAAGTTCTTATAACGTTTCTTTGTATTGCTGTGACACATAATGTAATTTTTTTATTCAACACATTTTATTAACAAAAAGTCGGACAAGTGCGAATATAACTAACAAGTTGAGGGTTCCGTGTATATATTCTACGAGAATAGTTCTCAAAAAGACAATTTTAGAAATAAATCAAAAACGGTGCCTTCGTATGATACAAATAAAAATTATGGTTGGCGTTTGGACTTTGGGAACAATAGAAATTTTTCACATTTTTGACAAAAGGTCGAAAACTGTGATTTCGAAAATTACAACAAAAGTATATTATTTAATTAAAAGCTAAAGTGTTCCTTGGTGTGTTGAGTTTATAGTTTGGTATAACCTCTTGTTAAGCTACTTTACTCCCGCCGTAAAAATATTGAAAGAATATGGCGACCACACTTTGTTGTAACCGTCAAAATATGAAAGTTGAAACAACAACATGCGTGCTGGTTGGTGGACTGGTATGAGGGCACTCAAGACTATTGATTCGGGCAACACATTCCATTTGTATGATGTACGGACAAAGAAACCCCTTTGCATTTTGTCACTTTGACAGTGAGTGAACTCAACGGTTTGACTGTTTGCACATGATGTATCTGCTTTCGTCTGAGCACTGCTGGTAACGATATTTATAAAAATACAAGATCAGCAACAGTGCGACAATGTTGTAGGGAATCAAGATTTGCTGTTAAATTTCGATCACCCACAATTCGCAGAGCACGCTTTTGAACAGAGTCCAAAAGAGCCGGTGTGGAAACAAATGCAGTGCCTCAAGCTTGACAACAATACTCCATAGTCCATACATGGACGAATATAGGACTTATAAATGTGGAATAATTGATACAGAGTAAAATACGTTTTACATGCAGGAAAAAACTCACGTTTTTGGTAATAACTCAAAAACTTTGTAGTCAATAATTTGTTGAATTTTTTTCAAATATTTCAATCTTTTTCGATTTTTCTAAATCAAACTCGATTCTTTAAAAAAAACTTTTGTTTTACTATCACCTTATACGTCTATAAAAACAGATAAGCATTAAGCACAAATTTTTGCAATTTTTTGTCATAAACCTCAAGAAGATGACGGACAAAAGGGGTTACACGATCAGAGATTTTAAATTAGGTTTTAAATTATAAACAAACTTGGTAGCATAATTAAAGGTTTTCCACAGAATAAAAAGGTCTCCGGCGTGAAAAAGAAGCCGAAACAATCTCAAGACCATAACCAATAAGGGGCAATATCAGTGACAATAGTAGCTGCCTCCTAATATGCAGAGGTAAGTGACAATTTACACTACCAAACCTTCGCAGAATACCAAAGATCTTGCCAGCCACTGAGATAACATGAGGTTTCCAAAACAACTTAGCATGAAAAAATTGAATGTCATCAGCGAAAAGAAGAACCGTGGCATGCCAAACTAGCAAACAGAGTGATAACGCTCTGTCATATATGAAAAGAAGAACTAAACCTTGAGCTAAGCCACCAGAAGAGAATGATCAACAGAGTCAAAGGCTTTACTAAAGTGAAGAAGCAGAAGGATGGATATTTCCTTGTTAATGTTCAGTCTGATTTGATCAGTGACATCCAACAATGTCGATGTTGTATTATGTTGCCTAAAGAATTTTGCCAGTTTCCATGCCGTGAGAAAACGACCCACCATAATAGAATAATTAACAATGAGACAGACATGCGAAATTAGAGAAGTAAATATTAATTTAAAAAATTAAGCGTGATATCAAGACCAGTGGTATTAAAGCTATTAGCTAATCATGAAAAAAAAACACCCTCCAGTTCCCCATGCGAAAACTGTTGAAACAAAAAGGAGCACTCTGACTCAGGTAAACCAATATCAGAGCTGGCAAGAGGGGAAAATTTATTGGGTTTAGCAAAGGACTTGTTAATCTGATTCAATTCCATCTGACTAAGGGGAACTGAGTCATCTTGAGACTTAAGCAAGCTAATGTTCTTGTTTTCTTCCACAAATCATTTATTGAATCGTTTGAACTAAACAATTTAGTTCCCAGATCAAACTAAGCCCTGGTATTACGGTATGAACAGAATGAATCCCCGTTGACTTGCGATCCATTATTTAGACAATCAGCATAAGCAAAGTACCGCAGGGCTTTAGTATTCAGCATTCCAAGTGTGAGAGAAGCCTTCCGTCCACACACAGACACTCGCACATAGGGAACAAATTTATTAAAAAACGACAGGACCATTTTATTTAAGAAATCCAGTTTAAAATCAATTTCAGAGGAGCAGTAAAGGATGCCGAAGTCAGCAGCATTGCATTGCAGTCCAACAACAACCCATTCTTATTTATACGGCTATAATCAGGCACACGCTTGCGAGCGGTATAGCTTTCTTTATTGATAGAAAGTGACATGATAATAAGAGATGCCTGGCACCCAAAACTGGTTGCTTTTTTTAGCAGGGAGCTGTCACTGACGATGAAGTAGTCACTGCAAGAGCCTGATGAAATGCTGGACGAACTGGATGAACGTGCATAGTGTGTTGGACAGTGGTTAGAGATTAAAGCCACGCCAAGCCTCTCACAGAGACCATTGTAGGTGGCCTGCGAAGTAGGAAACAGTAGGTTAGTATTAAAGTCAACAACCACAGTAACAACCGGGTATCTAGTACCGAATTCCGTACTAACTTCCCCAATAGCAACCATAACACCTGAAGGCAGATATGTGACATTAGTGAGCATAAAGAGAACACCTACAATAATATGTACTAGGAGCATTTCAGCCTCAGAAGAACTATGAGAATAGATTATTTTTGATTGAAACTTTAGACTGACATACAGGCATTATCCCACCACCTCTTCTGCTCGGTCTATCCTATCTATGGACACGATATACATTAACAGCTATGGCAGCATAAAAAAAGCAACCCGTTCAAGATGGCTGTGCTAACTTGGACGACATGGAATTCAAACTGAGCATTAGTCAAAAGCTGATATTTGAGACGACTAGGAGTGCTAGTAATAGTGCTGTGGGCGCCTGTTGACTGATTTATGGCACTACCTGGCATAAAAATGATAACAAGAACAAGAAAGTCACAGACAACAAGAGTGGGCGACGGAAGAAGGTGATAAGGGATTAAGATGAATGGGGACAGCAGAGATTATTATTATTTAGCAAAGGACTTAGCACAAGATCGTGCATAACGAACAGTGCAGGAAGAAGAATAGAATTGACAGACATAAGCATACCAAAGTGGCAACTAAACTAAGAATACGGGACAAAATTAGACCATTGTTAAACAGCTTAGACAACAGGAGCACAAGAGAATTCAACACCCTGCTACCCCTTCCCTTTTTGATCTGAACACCACCGAAAATTTTCATTGACCCGGCTTCGATAATGCCGTTGATCGATTTTTTAGATCTCGTTCGCAAGATCTCTCTGGAAAGATTTTTTTCGTTAGTTATTTACTAAGTTATTTCTTAAAACTTTTACAGCTGACGAACTGAAAGTCAAATAAATATCTTTTTGTGTATTTTTATTTAGAAATATATAATTATCAGAGGCTGAAGTCGATTTATATTTTATTATTAGGACCACATGTTCATTTTTTTAACTTTTTTTTAAAAGCAATTAATCTTCATGGAAGTATGTATACAAAAATTACCGCTGATATTAATTTCTCCAAAAATAAATACAAAACGGTATAATTCAGTTGTATGAACAAACAGAAATAACAGCAATAAAACAAAAAATATACGTGTGTTGTGTTGTTGTATGAAACACAATATGTATACACACACGTGGTGGTTTAAATCCCTAAATAAAATTTTAAAAAAATTACCTTAAAAACTTCTGAAAAAAATCCAGATCCAATTTTTTCTTGTATAAAATCATCCACCGAATACAAAGCAGATACAGCTGTTTTCAATGCCCGACACGAAGATCCAGTGACAAGACGATCTGAGGATCCTCTCGTTAATGGAGGCCCCGGACCACTTAACTGACTCACATTCATTCTTATCAGCTTATCCTTCGATCACTGTATCTTGTAAACAAATTTAACATAATTTAATTAAAACATATATAAAAGAAAAATTTGATATCTTTATTTTTAATTAAATCCAAATTTTTTTAATTATATTTTCAGAATTTCACTTCACAAATTAAATAACAAAACAAATAAAAACTTTTTTTATTTTCACAACACAATCCTCCACTTTGAATTTGAGATGTTTTGATGAAATTTTTTTTTTCTCTTATTTCAAAGTTTTAATCAAAATCACATTTTTTTTAAGTAATTACAAAATCACATTTTTGAATGAAAATTTTATATTTAAGGAATTTTGTATTTATATTTACTTCATATGAAATTAAAATTAAAAAATTAGTAGTTTAAAAACAAGAATCAAATAAGATTTTATTTTTTCATTTTTGTTATAAATTTGACAACTAAAACAATTTACAAAGAAAAAAAATATAATAAATTGAAGCCAATTTTCATTGTATATATTTTTTAAGCCAAATGAATTTTATTATATTAATAATTAAGATATGTAATGCAAAATAGATTTTAATTTATATTGTGTCACTTTTTTTCTCGTATAAATAACAACACATTTTTTATGAACACTAAAAAATAATAAGAATTTCCGATGTGTTATTTTTATTTATGTTACACAAAAACCGAGATCTTATAAAAACTATAACTACTTGATGTGTGATTAGAAAATATTTTATATAATCAAAATAATATTACACTGTTCAACAATAATGACAATAATAATACTAAACCGAACCGAAAATATAAATAAAAAATTACTACTCTTCGTTTTGAAAAAAGAACTTTCCCTACTGAAGAAAAGATTAGACATCTTTGAAATTGTGTAAAAAGTGTTGTCTGATTAAAGAAAATTTCCTCAGTTTAATAAAAAAATAACAAGAAATTTTCAGTTGACCCTTGTTCTTTAAAACCGATTTCTTCAAGATTAACAAGATATAAGGTATAATAAAGTTTATCTTCAAGAATATATTTTTCTAATAAAATTTATTTTAAATCTACAGTTTGTATAACTAGCCTGAAAGAAACTATCACTTCTTTTGAATGTATTTTAGATATTTTGAAGAATTAAATGAATCTTCGACATCATCAACGACATGAATGATTTTTTTCGGTTTCCGCTTTTCAACCCTTTCCTTACGTTCTGCTTCAGTTAATGTACTTAAGTCTAATGGAAGCTTAAAAAATAAATATAATTAATATCAATCAAAACATTTGTGTAATTCGATAAACTATGATACCTTAATTATTTTTCTTGGTTCATGATATTTTATATTTATCGATGCACCATTAGGTAAAACCATAACAACTGGATACGTTCTTACATAAATTTGTCGATGAATTTTTGTTATATTTGCTGTATTTGATGATATCGATCGTGTATTACGTTGTGATATAAACAAAATATTTTTTAATAACATTATGAATTATAATTAATACACAAATGTGACTTTTGTTATGATATAATTTTATAAATAAGAAACTGTCAAATATAATTTTTTGAGAGAAAAGATAAGTGAAAATGAGAGAGTTAAGAATAATTGCCTATTGAAAGTTTTGACAGGAAGAAAAATTTCCTTTTGTTTTGAATATTCAAATTGTCGTTTGTGCCGTTTAAATATTTACAAAAAGGAAGTGGATTAGAATTAGATAAAACATGTAAGTGATGTAGAAAATTTTACATAAAAATGAATGAATTAATTTCAACTCAATAAAATTAGATAATTATAAATTTGTTGGTTTTCAGAATGTTGTGAAAAATTTTTTGACCAAAACTAAGCTTGAACTTCGTATACGAAGAGTATAGTTTGTCAATTCAGTTCAGTATTTTAGATTTCATGTCGAACGGTTTAATTTTGTGCAATTAAAATATTTTTGCTTCAACATAATTTTAAATTGTGTGAAGTTTAATCCAACCTATCGAGAAAAAAAATCTTACATTGCCCCAAACTTCGTTTTTCTTTTGTTTTGTTTCTGTTCATTTGTTTCTGTTCAATGCCTGAAAACTCATTTAAAATGGAGTTGTCCCTAATAGTATACTCTCTGTCCTGTCTAAGGCTTTGGAGAAAAACTTGAAATGTCAGATTGTTGAGTAAATTAGGGACTACATTCTTCCCTATGATATGCAATCTGAGTTCCGTGAAGATTTTAGCAGTAAACTTACGTGATATTGACAAGAAAAAAATCTCTGTTCTGCTACTTTTAGATTTCAGGAAAGAGTTTGACTCGCTTGCACATGTCTGTTTGTTTGCATGCACCTATTTGGTGTTTTCAATATATAGTGCTTGCAATTTTATATGTTCCTATCTAGATGGTCTGGTACTCAGTTTGTTTTATCTGGGGAATTCATGATTTTGTTGCATTTTGAGAGTTGTAACTCAGGGTTCCATTATGGTCCTAATTGTTACGTATAAACTTAGCACATTTTGTTGTGTTGTTACCCCAGAGCTGGCCCAATGAACGATGGTTATAACGATGTCATCGCTCACCCTGATTCTGATACATCTCTTACACGGTTAGATAAATGTAATACCGACGCAATGTGCTTCACGGTATGGACTTCAACGATAAACGCCATTCAGAGCTGCTACAAGCAATGCGTAGCAAGCCAAACAGAATTTTACCGATGATACACTGAGAGTTCTATGGAGCGAAAAACTTTTTTTTCATGTGCGAACCGCTATCGCAACAGCCATTGATTCTCTTGACGCCGTAGCCTAGCTGTGTTTACCGCACTGATCTCATGCCCAAAGTTTAAAGTTGTGCAGCCTTTTTGACAATCAAATTGCTAACTCAGCAATTCTTAATTTCAATGTCGCATTAGTGCAAAAATAATTCCTAAATCTAGCACTCCAACACCAAAAGCTGGAGTTGGCCACCAATTATCTAAGTAAAACAAGTTGAGATCTAGAACTCTCTCTTGAGGCGTCCATCGCAGATTATAATGTAATTTAAGCTCTCCTCAATCCTTTAACGGGCTTTTTCAGTAATTCAGTCTAAATTCAGTCAACTTTCTCAAGAAGGTCATCCAAAATGTGCGCACAAATAGTCCTTAAAATATAACCGAAAAAGCTAACATGCCGCAATTTGCAAAATGTGATGATTCTCACCATAATTACCGTTTTATGGTCTTTGATACCACCACTATTATCGTTCTTCCATCTAACATGGTGCTGGTGCCATTTTAAGTGTCTTCACAAATGAGCCGCATTTACTGATCAAAATATGCTCTTTCGCGCTTTTACCAGCTGCTCGCTTACCTTTCTCTCGATACTCATCAAGCTATCATAGACGACGTGCTAACTACCTTTAACACTATATTTATTTCACGTTACATTTCAACAAAACGGAGCATGTTGTACAAAAATTGCCAAAATAATAGAAAAAACATATTCTTTTTAATCAAATGCTTCTAAAAAGTATTGCATCCTGTAGTTTTTATAGCAGATGCGTTCACTTAGATAGGATAAGCACATATTATGAAATATGTTAATATGCCAAAACACTCCCCGTCTAGTGCTGTCGAAGATGGAACGATATTGCAGATGAAGAAGAGATCTCTTATGGTATCAGAGCAATAGGAAAGCGAGCAGGAGTTTAACCTGGTCGTGGAGTTACATCGCAAGGTTAGAAGTGATTTTTTCTGGTATTATATTAAATTTCACCTTTTTGGTCGTTTTTGTGGTGTCTGTATTGCTTTTCCTAACTTCTGTAAAGGGAGCAGATAAGAATATGAAGGCATATCCCCGAAGAAGTAGATTGGACGTTGTCTGTAGAAGACAGTGTTTTGTCTGCGCAACTGATAGTTATAAAGTCTGATAGTTATAAAGTTTGAGTCGAGTAATCTTCAGATTCTGTCCTAAAACAAGACAATTTGTTCATCGAGAATGTCATGTGTTGAGTTTTTAACCTTTTCGATAAATGATGAAAGTTTTACTGTCGCAGATAATGACTGAGTAAGAATTCTGTAAAGTTTTTCTATATGCCGACAAAAGAAATAAATTATGTATCTATCATAACAAATTTTATCATTGATTTTAGTCACGTAAAAAGTACAAGAAAGGTGCACCAATCAAGCTTTGGATTTCTTCTTTTACCTGAATATTAATTTTTTATACCTAAACTGATTATAGCTACTTACTATCCAAATATGTTTTTAACTCAACTTAATTAAATTTAAAACCGATATTATATAATCAAATGATTATTACAAATATTTGAAGAATTCAATTTTGTATTGATATTTTTTAATTCGAACATGATTTAATTAATTAATTAATGATGCAAATGTTTTAGATATTTTGGAATTGCTTTTGGTGTTGTTTTCAAATTGCTTCAAAGAGAACAACAACATTTTATCTTAATATGGTCATAAATTTAATCAAGTCTTAACTCAAATATGCATGTTGATTTGTATATTAATAGATTTTATGTTTCCGTTCGAAATTGTTTTAGATTTTTAAATAATAAACAGTGAAATTTGAATCTGAACTTGTTTTCCAAATTTTATTGGTGATTGATCAATCCTAGAAGTTTCGCTTCTTCGACAGTTTTTCTTGAAGAGTAAACTGCTGCAAAATATCACAAAGTCGCGCCTTTAAATCAATCCAGTAGAGGGAAGGAGAACAATTCTCATACACCATCATGGACTCTAGATGGGCTCATCGATGACACCACTATGGTCAGAGTCTACCACCAAATAACAGAAGATGTATTCAAAACCGTAATCACATCTCCTTTTGGGCTTTTTGAGTTCCTAAGAATGCCCCACAGTCGCGAAACGCAGCACAGACGTTCATAGACTTGGTACACTTTAGTATTTTGTTCTGTTTCCAGCGTTCATGGACGGGGTTCGCTTTAGTATTATGTTCTGTTTCTGGTTTTGTATCGTAGCCGTACTGAAGGACATTGTTGTCTGTGAAGCTCAATGTTCCCTGACGATCTTTTTTAGATTTGGCGTGTATTGAGATTTACTTTCGATTTGTGTCAGTTCCTGTCCCAATCCTGATCCCAGGTAATCACGTTGTTTAAAGCTAATTCAGTGATCTCGAAATTCATCTTAATTGCATTATTCTCTTTATGATATAAATAACCATTGATAAAAGTTTTACTTTGTTACTTGCATTTAATTCAGATGGTGTAACGACGCACAGTCAAAATCCACAGTTTATAAACAACTTAAGGTTTACCCGATATTATTATTAGAAACTCGTAAAAATGACGAAGAAGAAAACGAGGCAATGGATATCAAAATAAAAACATGTAAGAATCAGATGTGTGAATTTAATTTAGGAAAATATGTTTTCCCCTAAATTTGTTTTTTAGTTTTTGTTAAAATATGTTAATTAGAATTTCATTTATCACCCATTTCGCGCCGGAAAATATGTGTTCCATGGAAAGAAAGAAATTAAATATAAAGGGAATATATATAGATTTTTATTTATATTTCAATTTAAAATTTTCATTGTAGAAATTTGTTTTATTTTGTTATAAATCTCCTAATTATATTTTCCTATTATCTATAACATCAATGTGCAGTGGTTTTTAATATTTCAATATTATTTTTAAAATTGAAAAAAATTAACATATCTACTAGAGAAAAAAAATATTTTGTTACATATATTATTAGAAAAATAAATTAACTGAGGTTGAATAAAATTTTAAATTAAACTAATTTTACATATAATCATACCTCGAGATGATTTGTCTGGCAACGTAACTGGAAATATGTTTGCGTGGGATTTAATATAAGTTATAGATAAAATTTGCAACGAAGTTTTACTAAATAAAGCATTTCCTTACAGTATTTCTAAAACTTTGATTTTTATGTCAACTTAAAATTTCTCTTCGCTAATTTCTTAATTTCAAAATCTTAATTCAAAAATAATTTATGAATGAACTTTTTAAACCAAAACGTGTTAAAAAACATAATTTAATTATGTATATTTTTTGATTTCATTAAAACTCGCATTTGGCGTAAACATCTAATAAACATAAAAGTTTTAACTTTATCCATTTAAACATTAAATATAGAAAAAAAACGAAAAAATTTAATAGAATTATTTCCAATAAATAAAATTTGTTGTTCATTTCTAAAAAGTAATATAATCGAATGTTTAGAAAAAAATAATGATTTCAACATTTATAACTTAAACACATGGTTCAACATAGTTTCCAGGAAATAAACCCGTTACTCCATCCATTACACCCTCCCACCAGCCATCATCATTCTTTTTCAAAACATACAAAACAGAACTTTCTTGAAAACTTAATTCATCATCTTTATCAGCATAATAATCGTAAATTGCAACAACTTTTTCAATATAATTTTTGGGTACCCATCCTGGAAGATTTTGATCATCTGGTACGATTGGCTGAAGTGGTCCTTGTGGTGCTTGTCTCGGACGTCCAAAATCAGCATGTTCCTGATCCTCTGGGGGTGGAGGTGGTGGAAGCGGTGGTGATTGTGAACCAGGTCTTTAGTAATAGAAAAAATTTGTTGAGTTTTTCACATATTTCATTAAACATAAAATTATATTACCTATGAATATTACTTCTACCTAAAGTATGCATACCAATATGGCCGTGATCTGGCATTTCATGAGTTATTGTTAAAGGTGATGGTGGAGCTGGAATTTTATTTGAAACGTATAGAAATAAATTATATTAAATATTTGTGTAAAATACTAACGTGGCATACTATTTCGTTCCTCATAATTATTAGGTGGGGGTGGAGGTAGTGGATGTACCATTCCAATCTTAAACAACTATTATTAATCACTGTTAAGTCTCGGTAATGTTTAATTTAGGCTTACCTGCGGTTGGGTATGATGAGTAGCAACTTGTTGACTTGGTGGCACTGGCAAAGCACTATAACCTGGACCCCTTTCAGCAACAGATCGTCTAGGATGACCCAAAGGATAATTTGGAGCATAATGTGATGGTACTTGTGGAGGAATAACCACTGGTGGTGTGCGATATTCTCTTGAACTTTTCCCTAACGTGCCAGTATTTCCAGCAGCTTTACCTAATGTACCAGTACTACCACCACGTGACATCTGTGGTGGGGTTGGAGGTTTTGTTGTTGGTGGCGGTCCAACTGATGCATTGCTTAAGGATTGTATTGATCCTTGACTTGAACCCCGTAATTTTTGTTGACGTTGCCCGACCTGCTGTATTCCATGTCCTACGTCGTCTAATATTGCATAATCAATCGATTTACGAACATATTTGATTGGCTTTTCTGGATTCAAAGGCGCAACTATTTTATACTGACGAGCACTAACCTTGTTGGCAGTTAGAACACCAATTTCTCTGAAAATTTTAATAAAAATATAATTTTATTTCTAAATTACACGAAAGTCTTCGGCAATATTTTATTTTAATATTTATTTTATTTCGGCAAAATATGTTCTGTAATAGGAATAGCAATAGGTGTTACAACATATAAGACTTTCAAGATCTATGTCCCACAACAACATGTGTTCTCACTTCTCAGGTGTTGATTGACCTATCGTGGAATTGGTACATTAGCGCAGAGATAGAGTTTAGTAAACTTAATGTTTCTAGGAGCTACGTCAGTAGCCTTCACTCAAGCGGTAAGGCTCTAAGTTATAATCGAAGCTAAGACCAAGTCGAAACTCTAAGTTAAGGTGGAAAAATGTCTGGTTGCTTGGTCTCTAGCATGGATCTCTGGATAACGGTTGCCCTACAGTTTCAATCTAGCCTTACAACACAAAGCTCTTCTTTGGCGTACGTTTTTCTTCGCTAATTGTCCGTCCAATCATTGTATAAATAAAAATAATTTAAATAAAAACAACAAACAAACGTCGAATAAAGGAGAGCATCCGTTTAAACGATGATTCCGGACCGATATTTATTGAGAACTTATGCGATTTCGAATCCAACGGCAAATCTGTAATGTCGGTAGTCGCTCGATTCAACATTCGAACCATTACCCTTTTAGCAGAAATAAAATGAGCAAGAATGTGGATATCAACAAAAGCCTTTTGAAGAGGAATCGACCAAATTCTGTGTGCTTCCCAAATCTCTCAACCTGCCAACCCTGTCTAAAGTTTACTTCCAGACAAAAAGACATAAGCACCAAAAGTAGTAAGCAGATCCCATCGTTCAGTCTTAAGCAGCATAAGAACTGTGGCAGCGATCGACCACGCCATGTGTTAACGTCGTCTTCGAGAATTTCACAGCCCTCTCCTGAGTTTCGAGCACCTGCGAAGTAAAAACGCAACTAATGGATTTGGTAGTAGAATAAGAACTAGAGATTATTAAGCCTCACTCCGAGGGCACCCATCAAACAATGTTTGGTTGTTGCTCAACTATACCGATAATCCATGAGTGTAATTAACAATTAACGCGGTACTGAGAATATCTGAGAATATATTTAGCTACGAACGCGAACCTTGACCGCCTATGCTCATAGCTTACCTAGTACCTACATGATGGCGCCAAGGAAACAACGAACAATATTCTAAAACGAACCGGTGCCAAAACCGGGCATTTAGGCCTAAATCGTGGAATATCCTAAAACACACTGTTGAATCTTGCGCTACTGGTGTTCAATACCTGACCCAGAATTCAAGAGAAAACTCAAAAGCTGCAAATTGAGAATTCAGCTGATTCGCGCAAGAACAGCTGATTCACGCAAGAATCGTGGAGTACTTCAAGCAAAACCGTTCATCAATGGCGAAACCGAAAGAAGTAGTGTCCAGTTCTACCGAAAGAGCATCAGCAATTTGACCCACTATTTCAGAACCAACAGTTGTAAGGAAAAATCTGTCTAGTTCTGCAAGGAACTGTTAGAACCCATCGAGAGTTAACTTGCAAACAACGACATCCAAGTCTTCCTTACTCAGTGTAAAACATCAAAACCATTGTCACATGGGCGGAATGTTGCGTATTGCATGCAATGTCCAGGGAAACCAAGGCAGCGCTATGTAAAAGGAATGGCACACGAAAGATCATGGACACCACAGTTGTAACAAAAGTCTAAAGTGAGTTGCGTTCGAAGTTCAAACTAACCTGCACAGTTCAGCAATTGTCTCAGATAATTAGATCCGATTTATCCGACAGGATACTTCTGATAGTCTTGATCCAGTAACCATGGGCGAACAGCAAAAAAAGGTAGATCAAAAAACGTACAACTAACATAAATCTCAGGCGCGAAAAGTTCCAGAATAGTAATCCTCTTAAACAAGCACTTGCAAGTGTGTTCACTAACTGAATTTATTTGCAGAGGTCTAAAAGTTGTGCAGGCTGGAATTCCTCTTCTTCATAGCGGAGTTTGCAAGGTAATGGACCTCACTCTGAGCAACAATATCATTGGGAATTTCATCAGCAACAAGTGGCCACATCTTCTATCAATCTATCTATCATCAACTATCTTCCCAGGTCCCTGCATGCATATGCTTCAACATAGAGCATAAATCGGAAAGTACTCTTTACTTTAGGAACACTGTTGCTTTGGTGGATAGGATAGAAACAACATTCAAATTCTGTATTTAATCTGGTTTGAAACACCTGCAGCACTTTCACTTTCTTGTTAACGTAAAAAAAATACAAGTTCAATATGGTTAACTTTTAGATAACCAATACCATGACCTTGGAAAGTTGTAGAACGTTACAGTGGCCCCAAAGAAAGCAAGGGAGGTTGAGCATAGCTCAAGATTATCATTTAAATATCCTTTTTTTTCGGTTAGTTTAGTTGCAGTTTTTGTTGTTTTAATTTTCCAATTATTTTTACGAATTCTTGAAGTTTAAGGGAAAATTCAATTTGTGTTAGTTTTTCACTTTCTTTCTTGGGAGGATAAACAGACTTGGAATTTGGATAAACTGAATGCAATCTTAGCCACGCTCAAACATATAAAAATCGCCTGTAGAGAATAAGCACTTCAAAATCTGCAGCGACTACGACGAAATGGGTTTTAGTATCCTGTATCAAATTTATCGATGCTATAAGTGAGTTGAAAAATAGACAAATAACGATTCCAGAAGCTGATTTAGATGAAGATAAGGAAAACTAAGACGTTTGTAGTTTAGGTCAAGAACGTAGCACGCAAACCAATTCCATTAAAAACTTGATTCATAGTGAACCTGGTCCTTCAAATGGCTTGAATATTGACCAGCACTCAAATAGCATTGTTTATATAAATTACAGCAACTCCGATAGTGGTCAAGAGGGATGTAAATATACATCAATGAAATCTCAGTGCCAATCAAATTCCAGTACAGAAGTATTACATGGAGTGCAACACGCGATCAAAACAACTATGCAAAACTTGGTGGAATTAATTGTAAAAAAAACTGTTATTTCTGGCCATCAACGATTTCTCACATTCCTAACTACGACACCTATAAATGTAGTATTGTCAGTTGGAGTACCGGAAAACAAAAGTCGGTGGCGCTTTTTACAACCGAATCGAAGTACATCGCAACTTCTCAAGTTGTAAAAGAGTTTATCTAGCTTATACAACTAGCTGGTGAAATCCGGCCTGTAGCCGGGGTGACAACGTTTTTTGTGGACAACTAGAACTCATTAAAACTAATAAAATATCCAGAGTTTCATAAGCGTTCGAAATATATTGATGTGGGCTATCATTTTATTCCAGAAAAGTTCGAAGAAATATTTCTTTGCTATAGTATATAAACTTAAAGCTCTAATAAATGGTGGATATTCTGACATAACCACTACCAAGAATACGTTGCGTATTTAAAAAACAAAATACAGATGATATCAATCAGTAAAATTTAAATTAATTATTGAAATTTAGGTTAACATTAATTTAATTAAATTGGGAGTGTTAAATATATTAAATAAAATAAAATTATAATCAGTCAATTCTTTTAGAATCGAGATGAAATACGAGTTTCTATCAAATTTCTAGAAATTAAGCCTTGTATTACAAATTACAAAATATTGCTGGCGCCAATTGTATCACACTTGTGTGGGTACCAGATCGCCCCAGAGAAATTGGCTGACTAATTCAAATCATAGACTGTAGAGAAAGACATACTTCTAGGAACCCAGAAGCATGCCTTGAGAAAGTACACAGCACAACAACTGTCCATCACATCATTCCATATACAATACAAAGGCCTTAGCCAAAATAAGAGACCAAACCACCGAACAGTCCTGGGTGTCTTTTGCCTATTACGCTCATTTTCGATACCGTCAGCCATATTAAACTGTTGCTAAATTGACTCAATCCAATTTTTAAATAAACAATCAAAACATGGCTATCGAACTACATTCGAGACCACAAGACATTTGCCTTTGCAATCAAAGTTCAAGGTGTACCGCAAGACATCTGCTTTGCATGTTCTAGGAACAAAAGCAACGATCGACGCGCTATGACAACAAAACCTTGAATCAATCCGTCAATTATGAATTTTGTCACCAAGCACTAGATTAAGGTCAAATCCGAACATCCATAATCCTAAGGCTAGAAATATGTCTGTCAACTATCTTGAGTTCTGCTTCTCAATAAAAAATTTAAACAAATAAATCCTACCTTCTGGCAACTTTTTCTTTATGTATCATCACAGTTTGTGCGATATGATTCATTTGTGATTCCATTTCCCCTAATTGTTGCGCTTGTAAATCTAATAATTGAAGATAATTATAAGCCAGTGTATTTATTTGATATGCTACACTCGCTAAAGATTGTGTTGTATAATTTTTTGTTTCCTCAAGTGCAGCTTTCTTATTTTCTGATCTAAAATCAAACCCAATTACGTTTCTTAATGATTCATAGATATAAATTAAATTAAAAACAATTACCTATAATAAGTATCCTCACAATATTCGGCAACTCTTTCTAAATTAGCAAAACTGTCTCGTAAATTTTGCCGTCCGTCTGGAATTTCCGTCCGAATTAAGGATGCTAATTCATCCATTATATTTTCTATTTGTACTTCTCCTTGATACGAAGAATCTAAATCGGAATTAAACATTATTTAAAAATATTTGATTATAAATTAAATTATCTGACATTTATCTTAATTAGTCGACCACATCGATATGGGTGCGGAATCCAAATTTCAATTTTAAACTTATTAAAACACAAAAGTTTTTTAAAATAACATACCTGTATTATAGGAATATCTATTCATAATACATAAATTGGAATAATTTATTCTATAAGTTATTAATTTAATTTTCTATTATTAAACAACACTAATACAAAAATTTTACATATTAACTTATCGATATAAGTGCCAGACTTGCTCTGACAAGATGAAGTTGGATATGAATTGAAGTTAGCATAAAATAATCTAATTTTAGTTTGTCTATTCAACAGTAGATGTTGTATATATATATAAATAGAAAATTTGATTATTTTTGAATTTTAATTAGAACAATAACCAGTTAATCTACAAAAACTTTCATTGAATAATGTGCCATTTCTAACTCTTTTAACATTTCAAACTCTTTTTCACTTTTATATCCCAAAACACCACCGGCATTACATTTTTCTTCTTCATTTTGGTAAATCAATTCCTGAGGATGTCCAAAGTCAAGGGATTTAAGTAAATTAACAAGATGATAATTTTGTGACAGGAGAATTGCATGAGGTGCGCACGTATCCCATTTGAATGTTGTTGGTTTACTCAAAACGTAAAGATCAACATCACCTGTAATCAAACGTAAAAGTTTGTGTCCAGCACCTGCCGAATAGACAATCTCATATCCATTTTTTTCCAATATTTCAATAAATTTTTTATTTTCGGATGTCGATAAGATTGCAATTTTGTTTTCTCGAGGAACTGGTTCGATGAGATTTGATAGTTTTGTTTCATTTAGAGAAATACCCCAGAGAATATTACTTTTGAAACTAAAAATTGGAAATAGAAATAAAGATTTCGTTTGATTTGATCAGATAGTTTACCTATCATTAAATTTCGCATGAAACGGCTGATTTATGATTCCCATAATTGGCAACCCTGTGCTAATATCATAAACTCCAATCAATATAGTTACGCATTCCAAACCAGCAGCTGGTATATTCTCATATTGTGAACATTTCTTTTCTCCTTTTATATATTCTTGGGTTGCGTCTTCATTTTATATAATTTAACAAAATTTTATTGATTTTTATTGGTGTTATATAATAATTTCATACCTATGGGATCAATCCAAATACCAATATTGTTTACGTCAAAGTTTTCATCAATTTCAGGTATTTCGATCGATTCATTTTCCAAAATTTTTCGATGTACTTCTTTCGCCAAAATGTTTGCCGCTTTTATATCGTTTCCTAAAATTTTCTCTAATCTTTCAGATGTCGCTTCAACGGTTTCAAAAATTTCAACAGTTATTTTTTCGCCTAAAGTATTGCTAAACGTTGAATTTTCTTCACCATTAATTTTATCACGAAGAGATGGAAACTGTGTTTATTGTTTACGTTAAAATAAAATTACTCAAAAATTTATAAACAAAAAACTTACGATTTTTCCAATATCATGTTTTACGGTTTCTTGTATCAACACATCGGCCAATGTTTTAAAGTCTTCAATAAATCTTGGATTTTTATCTTCGAATGACTTTTCTTCAATTAAAAGTGAAAACAAATGTTCATCACTTCGACAGATTCTAGCAATATTGGCTGCTTTTTCAGATACATCAATTAAAGATTTTAAAAGTAATGATAACATTTTAATTTTATGATTGAAAATAAATTAAATAATTTAAATATAAAACATGAATCAAATTAAAAACTTGACATGTATATGAATTGATGATGACTGAATTTAGGAGAATAATGTTTTATATCTTCACCGGTATTGAACGCATTCATTTTACCTTGACAACCAATATTTATCGATAAAACTATATCGTTATTATAAATATCATTTTCTGTTTATATATTTATATTTGTTTTTCTTTCTTATTTAAATTTATAATTTATTCACTAAAATGGTAACATTTTTTTCTATTTATAAGTTCTGTTTATATAGTTTTTTCTTTTGACAGAGTTGTGGAAATGAGAAATATCTTCGGGCTCAGCAATTATCAAATGATTGTAAAACTAATCGAAAAAATGCCGACTATTGGATTACATTGGAACAGATTGATAAAAATTCTCAACAGAAATCGTTTCTTAGAGCTGTACAAATTTTAGAACATGAGCAGCAAATTGAAGAACAAATTATGAAGGTAAGGAGTTGATACAAGCATTTCTAGGAAAACCATACACATTTGTTTAAAAAATTAAATTTAATTTTTATAACATTATTTATCTGTAACATTAGTTAAGCTCCTTAGAAGTGTTAGGCATAAACTTAATAAGGGGGGCATCTAATTTTGTCAATTCCGTCGATCTTTTGAACGTAGTTGAGGCCTTAGTCCTAAGATTATCCAATTAGTGGCCAAACACTGAGAAACATATATTCGTGCTATGTTAAATAAAATTTATAGAATTGACTGGAAGGTATTAGTGCTACAGAATTCGTACTACACCAAACCTAACGGTGGGTTCCATCTTGGATCTGGACTGAGTATATGGCTGAGGGACAGGTTGTAGACTATATGTGGCAAATGTGCGATCATGGTCACAATGGTCACATAGTTGATGACAGATTTTCCTGAAATGTATTCGCATAGTGATCAAAGTATATAAATGAGAAACCCGTTGTACTGATCATCCCTTCTAAAAAGGGAGCCTGCTATACTTACATTGAATGCACGAATGAAATTTCTCGCTTGCTTCTGCAGGAAAAAGAGATTTTCGTCTGTTCAGATTAAGCCGGCCATTCACATACAACA
This sequence comes from Diogma glabrata, assembly GCA_963693315.1. Taxonomy (NCBI): domain Eukaryota; kingdom Metazoa; phylum Arthropoda; class Insecta; order Diptera; family Cylindrotomidae; genus Diogma; species Diogma glabrata. Next base: position 288,751,674 of record OY856188.1, read on the forward strand.
GAAACAGAATTTCATACAAATTTGACAGATAAAAATTCGGTTTCTGTAAAATTTGTATGGAATTCTGTTTGTGTTTCTGTTTCTGTTGTATGTGGCTTCAAGCCTTTAGATTAGTAAGTAGTGGTAAAATGTTGTACTGTCACTAATAAGCTCTATTGTACCCCGTCTATTTGCTTCCTGGTAAGTATCCAGTTAGAGCACCTCCTTCAATCAAGTCTCGTTTATAATCTTCAGGATCTGAAGATGGTTTAGTGTATGCTCTATGCAGGGTAGGCCCGTCAATATAATACTCCTCCATATGATACTTTCTAATGAAGATCAAAGCTCCACAATCTTTGAGAAGATGGGCTAGCTTCTCGTTCTCCAAAAGAGAGAATCAACATTCGTATTTCTCCTCCACCCTAATATTCTTGAGGTGTTTTCTTCATCTGCAGTGTTTTGTATTCCTAGGTTGTTCCTATTCAGCCTAAAACACATTAGTGCTCTCTTTTGATTAAACAACGCAATCAACTCCTTAGAAAGCCCTAATGCCTTGTTCAAATTAAGGTTATTTTAAGACCTTAAGTCCTTAACTTACATTGAATGCATCCATGTGTCGGCAAAGTAGAGCGAAAGACATTAAATTTCTAATGACATTAAAAAAAGACCATAAGACCTTAACTGTCATTTTAATGTTTTTACTTGTATAGCAAATTCATATTTTTTATAGTTTAAATTTATTTTTGGAGTTTTATTATATTGTTAGACATTCTTCATCAAAAAATTCATTTCATTAGAAAAATTGCAGTTGGCTGGGAGAAAATATTTTGTATTTTTTTAATAATTTGGTTTAATATTTTAGCCATTTTTCTTTTTATTTGCCCATTACAGTTAAACAATTTGAACAATTAATTAAAGTTGAACCAAATTTGTATAATTTTCTAACAATCATTTAATTTTATTATCTTATGAAGGAACACCATGAATCTTATGAAGGAAAATGAAATGTCAAAATGATATTAATTAGAACGGTGGTATTCAAAGACAATAGCAATAAGCTTAAAAGACTACTTTATCGATAAATTTAAATACCGTAAATTGTCCAAGGCCTAAGATTCCAATCCGTCATAAAGACTTACTTCATCCTTTCGTGGATGGATTTTGTCCCTAGTGCACAAAAGGGTCCGGCCCGTCAAAAGATGTTATTGCACCCTGCCTTGATAATTTGTCGGCTTTTTATCAATCTCTCACACACAATCTCCAACCATTTTGGATGTGATGGTGTAAGCGCTTAATATCTTACCGGCTACTTGGCTAGTCATCAAGATAGTAATCCTCTTGTTCTGATAATTTCTGATCAAGTTCAAGCTCTGCGCATCTTTCTATCACACATATTTTGACCTGAAAGACGCTGGGATAGGTCTGCTCTTGCGCCAAACCCTACCTCGGTTTTTGAACCATCCCGACATCATTGAACCATCCCGACATCATCATCTTGATTACATCGTTGGTATGTAGTGGACTCACTGCTCCACTTCGCTTTGTTGCTCTACCTCGGTGTTTATTTCCTATCGAAGTTGAACTCCTTAATAATTCCTTCAATTATTTCTAGGAAACTCAAGCAAGGGATTGTCTCTTGAAAGTCTCACGATGTTTAGATTTGATGATCATTCCCTTTTTGTTTGTACGACATAAAATTTTATTATTATTATTGAGAATTATAAGTTAGTCAAAAATAGTTATTTGTTTAACTAGGCAGCAAAGTAGTAGATTGACTGCCGCGGCTGATAGTTCATAGCCGAGCGAGCGAGGCTAGGAATTCAGCCAAGGCAGTCAATCTACCTTGCTGCCGAGTTGAACATATAATTTTTTCTCCGATTAATTACAATGATATGTAATTTAATAATTATTCCTTTAAAAATAAAGCAAAATTTTAAAAATGAAAAAAAAAATCGATTAAAAAAATTTTTTTTTTAATCGCAATATCTGTTTATTTCTATGAAGTCTAATTATTTTGCTGCCTAGGCAGCAAAGTACTTGCTTTGCTGCCTAGGCAGGAAAAGTGCCACTTTGCTGACTGAAATAAGTCTGCAAAATTTATATTTGCTGTCTATCGGAGAAAAAATAATTTTTGTTTAGATAATTTTTTGGGAAAATAAATTCAGCTGTTTGTTTACGTTTGAATTTGTTATAGTTTTTGAAATATTTTTGGAATTTCAGAAAATTTATTTTTATAATTATGGAAAAAGTTTCAATTTTTGATGTTGTTATAATTTTTGCAATATTTTTAGAGTTTTGGAAAAAGTTTGAATTTTTGAAATTTTAAGAATTTTTGGAATATTATTAGAATTTAGAAAAAGTTTAAATTTTTGATTTTATTCTAATTTTTGGAATATTTTTAGAATTTTGAAAAAAAAAAACAGAATTTTTGAATTTTATATATACATATTTAGAATTTTGAAAAAAGTTTCAATTTTTGATTTTGTAAGAATTTTTGGTATATTTTTAGAAAAATTTTAAATTTTTGATTTTATTATAATATTGGAAAAAGTTACAATTTTTGATTTTGTTATAATTTTTGAAATATTTTTAGAATATTGTTTGAAAAAAGTTTGAATTTTTTATTTTACAAAACGCTAAATGGAAAGGTTTGTGAGTAGTTTGCTGATTGTATAATCTTTTCACTAAATTATGTTGATATATGATCTGCTATATAATTTTCCAACAACGTATAGATGTTTCGTGTTAGTTTTGTAATACATATCTAAACAGAGTTAAAAAATACATGTACTTTAACAAAAAGTTATGTTTGATATACATCGCTGTCAAAACTAAAAACCATGTCTTCATAAAAGTTTTTTGCCCAAAACTATATCAAAATCCTTAACCCAGACCGAAGTCTTGATATCTCAGAGTTGTGAGATTTCAGCCCCTCCATATTTTTTGTGTTAGAATCACTCGCCTTATTTTAGTAATTTAACAATCACTAACTATATTCAAAGAATAAAATTTCAGGAGCAAAAGGTTATGGAATTGACAAAGGAAAGGATTGATAAAGAGGAACGATTAGCTAAAGAGATGGAAGAAATAAAACGATCCAAGATTTTGGAAGATAGAATGAGACAATCGTTAAGAGAATCTAGTCAAGAGTTGAAGAGTTTGGAGGTAAAGCTAAGAAGCGCATATGTTTTAAAAGGATTGATTGCACAGAAGACAGAGAAAGAACAGTTGGCACTTCAAGAAAAGGTTAATGTTAATATATTCGAAATATGTTTTATCTTTTTTAAACTAAATTTTCGTTTTTAGATTGATAAGAAAAATGAAGAAGCTCTCCTTCTCCAAGCCCGAATTGATTACGAAGCATTTGAACGTTCTAAACTCGAACAAGAGAAACATAAACAATTTGTTTTACGAGCGAAATTGAGAGAACAAATGGATGAAAAAATAACGAAGAAACAACTTTTATATGTGGAATTCTTAAAAGAAAAACGATATATCGATGAAGTAATTCGACGGATATCAGAGGAGCAAATCGAGTTAAATATGATTTTTGGTGAAAAAATTCGATTAGGAAGTTATATTCGAATTTTATATATATATTTCATATGGAATGTGTTGATGAACCAATGGGTGAATGTAAAAACATTCGTTTATTGGGTGTCACAGTTTCAAATGACCTACTCTGGAACGATCATGTAATGGCGATGGCAAAAAGCGCGTCTAAAAAACTCGGCCTCCTAAATAGATGCAAAAAATTTTTCACTCCATACCAATTGCTCCATGTTTATAAGTCCTATATTCGTCCCTGTATGGAGTACTGCTGTCAAGTTTGGGGTGCTGCCTCTGTTTCCATCTTGGCCCTCTTGGACTCTGTTCAAAAGCGAGCTATACGAATTGTAGGTGATCGAACTTTGACATCACAACTTGATTCCCTACAACATCGTCGCACTGTTGCTGACCTCGTTGTTTTTTACAAATATCGTCATCAGCAGTGCTCAGATGAAATCAGCGGCATCATGCCTCAAACTTATTCTTACCCCCGTTCCACTCGGCAATCGGCTGCCGCAACCAGTGAAACGGTAAAGATCCCGCGCTGTCATACTGGCAGATCGCAGAGAGACTTCTTTGTCCGAACTGCGTACAAATGGAATAGTTTGCCGGAACACTTAGTCTCAGGTGGCTTCAACCCACAGATGTTTAAAAAAAGCGTTAATCTACACCTCAGAACGCCAGTTGTTGTGGGACCCAGGTCTAGACCTAGGTCTTAAAAGGTATTTATGTGTTGTTGTGACACATATTCTAAACCCTATTACACAACACATTTTATTAAAAAAAAAAAAAAAAAAAAAAATATTAATACTGAAAAGAAAAACAACAAGGATAAAGTTGAATTTGTTCATTAAAGGCCGAAAAAGGAGGCAAATGAGGAGACATCGAATCAGTTAAACTTAAAGGTTTAAAGGACCAGTTTTAATCGATTTTCGCTTAATCTTTCCTCGTGTATTAAAATTTCCGAAAGGTGTTGACAGTTTTAAAGTTAGGGGTAATATCGATGGAAATGGTGTGTCTACTCCATACGTGATGGCTTCGATGATTTTGCGGCATATGTTTTTTCGTCTAAAAAAAGATCTCGTCGTGGGTTTTCACCAAAAAGAAAATTTTTAGGCGGCCTCTGAGAAAATTTAATTTTTAACGACCAGTCTAATGCACTCATAATGTCTGCATGCTGTGTGTTTTTTCTTGGTAAAGGGGAACATCGTGGTTTTACACAGATTGAGTTTATTCCCACAGATATACACTTGATCACTTTTTCATCGTGTTAAACTGATGAATCTTAAAATATTCCGTTCACCCCGGGTGATTTTACTGCTGGAAGGTATTTATATTAATACGGTCCTCCGCAAACAGTTCAGCCACCCTGCAGTCCTTTGGGATTGTCTTAAATTTTTTTTTTATAATTTAAGTCACTGCTTGTGGCCCATTGCTTTCGGATAAGTGTATTTCTAGAAGAATCATCGGTCACTTGTCCTCCGTAAACGTTCCATTCACGTTTCTGAGCGAAGTTTTGATATCGACGGCCCTTTCGCCAGCTCTTTACGCATGCTGGACGCCATTAGCGTTATAAAAATGTTTTCACAGAAGCGTCCTTCTACCCTTTACAGTAGCGATCTTTGCTAAAGCTTGTTCCAGTACGGTATAGTGCTTTGTATACCCTCTAACTGTTACAATCTGTAAGCCGTCTCTATGATTCTCTTCAAATAAATCCTACCTTGTGTTTCTGTGGTTCCGAGTAGGAAGTATTAGTCCATTCCTACTGTCATAGTATATAATATTTCTATGGTCCAACAAGGAAGGCTTACTTTGGACTCTTCAGTTCTTTATGAACTGTCCTACACCAATGCTTCCTACCGTGCGGTCCAACACCTTCTGTCTTGTCCTTGTAACAAAGGTGGGTGTGTTAGGAAAGATGAACATGTTATAGCATCACACCCGGTGATTACAGACCACTTATTTCTGTTGCTTCACTTCTTTCTGTTACACCTTCTTTCTGTTGTGCCTCAACGGGTGATATCTGTATCCCGTCTCCTGCGGATAAGATCGATGTCACCACTTGTTCGCGGCGAATTCTTCCGGGTCGAGTAATGATTCTTATGGTCACAAGTAGACAAAAATAATTAATGTCCTAATCATAACGCAAGCTCTAGGTCGCATACTACCTTCTACCCCTAGTTGTTTTTGTGAATGCAGGGTTCTTGTATCAGCGTGAGTCTGAGATAATTGTTAGTGAGTAATCGGGTCACCACAACTGACGCTGCTATGGCGATCATTTTCAGTGGCTACATCATTATCTTCTGTAACTATTTCCTCCACCGAAACTGTTACCCATATGGTAAAACCGGTTTCATTGGGCAGCCAGAATTACACCAATTTATCGTAGAATGGTGTGAGAAATGCTCCCAGTGTAGGAATATAAAAGGACCCGCATGAATAAGGCAATGCAATTGAAGTAACACACCGTTTGTGAACGATTTTAGAGAATCAAACAGGATTTACTGATCATAGACTATTTCTAAAAAATATTGGCACCTTGCTCGATGCCAAACTAGGTAGCAACCACTTTTGCTAAAGCTGTGATAAATAAATGAATCGATTAATTCTTTCTGCGTCAGTTGTTACATCGCCAATCTTCTATTTTTGAGTCACTCTATATCTCAAAATAGCGCAGTTATTTTTGCAAACAAAATTCCTTCCTCAATACTAACACATTCCACATGAAAACAATATTAAATTCGACTTCCAACCTTGAGTGGTTTGAAGAATTTTTCACATATTCGATTTATAGAAAAGTATCTTAACTTTTGTATATTTTTTCCAGAGAACTAAAGGCCAAGCTAATAAAACGTAATAATTTCATATCTGGCATTGAGAAAATTGTTGCTGCAAATGAAGTTTACAAGGAAAAACGTCGTCGTGAGATTGAACAAGAAAATCAAAGAATCGCTGAATATTTGGAAGAAAAAGCAAAGAAATTGAAAGAAGAGATCGAGAAAGCCAAGGAACAGAAACTATTACAGTATGGACGTGTTGACAAAATGGTTGCTGAATTGACAGCTGAGATGGTAAAGTTTTTATGATTATTAATTTATTTATTTATTAAAATTTTCGAATTTTATCCGTAAAAGTTTGTGTGAACGCGTAAACAGTTTCACGTGCTGGCAGACACTGACCAAAGCATTGTAATAATTCAGGACTTTTTCTAACACTATCACGAAAATCTGTGTACGATATAGCGCCATCACGATCCAGATCCATTCTTTTAATAATAAGGTCGACCAAATCTTTCACAGCTTCTTCTAAATCTTCAGCCAGATGCTTAATGACCGCTTTTCTCATAAATTGTATCATAAAGTCACGTTTTATTAGATTTTCTCCTAAAACATCGTAAACTGCGAAACAGTAATTTATTTGCATGTCTAGGGTTCCCCGTAGCCAGAGATTAAATGCTGATAGCCAGGTTTCAAGGGTAACGAATGGTGTCATTCCTTTATCTAATGGAACATTTATGCGAGCTATAAGTCCATCTTCAGGCATATCGAAACAGATATATATTATTTGTCGGAATTGTCTTCTTGAAATTAAACCAGTTGGGTCATCAGTTTCCTTCTGAAGCTTACAGTAAATCAAAGACAGGGCTGGAATAAAATCAAAACAATAGTTGAAACTTTTGTTTTAGTTTTTTATATAACTTGCCTTCCACTTCCCTCAAAGAAAAATTAGTTTTCTTTGTCATATCTTTGATTACCGCTCCAAATTTGTTTCGAAATCGGGTCTCTTCTTTTGAATCAAGGGTCATATCGTGCGCCATTATGTTAAAAGTTTTATTAAAAAAATTTTACAAAATACCGTTATAAAATTACAAAAGTTAAAGAAACAATGAAAAATTTGACATTTGTTATCGAATTCATTACGATGGCAATGTGATTTTTTAAATTTTTGTATAGTTTGGTATTTTATTATAGGATCGTGCTAGAAAACACGAAGAACTGCTTATCGATTTGAAAATCCAAGAATTAGATGCTATTGAAGAAGAAAAGGAAATGAAAGCTATTGAAATAGAACTTCGAAAAAGAATTGAATTACGTTTTAAATTAGATCAACAAAAGCACGAAAATCAATTGAAAGCCAAAGAACAACAGGAAGAGGATCGTCGTTTTAGAGAAGAACAAATGATATATTTAGCGGAACGTGATAAAATCGATCAACTTTCTGATGAAAAAAAACTTCGTAAAAAATTGGAACATCGTAAAGCGATACAAGAATGTCTTGAAGCTAAACGACTAGAAAGAGCTGAAAAAGTTGCTAAGTTGTTGAAAGCTAGGGAAATGAACGAAAAATCAGAGCAACGTAAACAAGAGCTTATAGAAGAAGAACGGATTAGAATGTTGAAAGAACATGCAGCCGCTTTAATTGGATTTTTTCCACCAGGAATACTTAGAGAAAGTGATCGTGAATTTCTACCACTTCCACCAAAACGTGACTAATTAATTTTAAACATTTTATCATCACTGACATCTATATTTGAATAGAATAAATGCGTATGTTTTTATTATAATTCAACCCTGATTCTTTTATTTTTATAGCATAACTGTCAGATCCAATCAAAGTAACCATAAAATTTTATTTAAACAATTGTCTTGCAAGTCAGAACACGTGTGAGTTAAACTGAGAAAAATAATTGTAAAAATAAAAAACAATTTGATTGTGATTTTTGTGCATATGCAAAGAATTTTTTAATTCGTACTAAAATTTATCTTTAACTTTGTTTAATTTAAATTAAATATACTCACAATGCCGGCTGTTAATAAAAAAAACAAAGTTCACAAACAAAAGCACGCTGAAAAAAATTTAAACGAAAATGGACCAATAAAGAAGAAAAATAAGAAATCTAAAGATGGCAAAGAGTTTATCAAATTAGAAAAACCAAAGTTAAATGAAGATGAGCAGAAATTATTTGTTGTTGAGCAAATGGATACTGGAAGTCCCCCCAAAAAACAAAAGAAAAAGAAGAATAAAAATAAAGAAAATGGAGGCAAAAGTGAACCAGTTGTATCGGGACAGGTAAGGATATTTGATTGAAATTATTAAATACACATGTTTTGGCTTTTGTGTTTGATGATAAATGTTTTTAAGGTTAGCGTCCAATATTTAAATAAATGAAATTCTCGGTGTCGTGCTGCATACAGACAGTAGTTTTTAGTTTTACTCTTATAATTATAAACCAAAACGCAATTTTTCGACTTAAGTTTGGTGTGTCGATCTTGATAAAAGAAAGACTAATGGGGTACAATGGACGTCACGCATTGATTTTCTGTTGTTTTGGTGTTTTCAGGTCTTGGAGGCTAGGAGGTGTATTGTATGTAGGCAGTTTATGTCTCGCGTAGGTGGTAGTCTCAGTATCCTAAAATTCTTGATATGTTGGATGGTCAGGGATATAGCTTAGCTTTCGATCCATCTTAATCGTTTGTGGTAATGTTCAGTTCAGTCCATTAGTTTAGTAGTTGTAATAGGGAAATTGGTTTGTTGGATTTGTTTGTATTGAACAACCCTTTTCTGGGGTTTTCTCTGTCAACTGGTAAAATACAAATAAAAGGGTACATTTGTCTTCCGTATGTGTGCGAAAGACCATCATAATTTTGAGGTTTATTGCTACAATTTGGCTATTCTAAAGGAAAATTTGGGAAAGGAAACTTCTGGTCGTCTATTGTATTGTGTATATAAAGGAAGTAAATTTTGAAATTCTTCAAAGAAAAATTAATAAAGCTATGTTGTATCCATTGATTGATATGTTTTTGTAGCTCGATGCATCTTGTGTTTAAGGCAAAGTGTTACGCTGAGTGGTAGGATTTCAGGTCACTTTAGATGTAGTAGTCGTCATATGATAAAAGTTAACTGATATTTTTATTATACACTTTAGACCAGAAATTTCCAGCAAAATATATATGTTGAAGCAATGGCAGCTGTGCTACACTTCCGACTCTGTATCTAAATTTTCTACTGCCCTCAGATGCCACAAATTTGACTTCGTTGAGTTCTCTGGATATATGAATACGCTGTTTTCGTTATGCGGGATGTCTTCTAACATACGGAACACTTCAATTATTGCCGTATGTCGGGTCAATTCTACGCATTTAATTTAAAATTTAAGATTACAATGGGATCTTAATTGTGTTACAGTATATCATAAGCTACGAGGTAATTGAATTTCTTTGGCTTATTTGTGGTCATTTTCAATTGAAGTCAATTTGGGGCCTTGTGGTGAAACGTGGAAGATCTTTTAATTCATCTAAGAAAAGTGTGCGGATAGGTATTCAAAATATTGGTAGGTTGTTCCAGGTAGTATTCTGATGCAAGTACCGTGCAGTGAAGTAGATAAATTACTTAGAGATTGAATAATGACAATGATGATTTTTGCATTCTCGACGGTTTGAGTTATAACGAGACAAAATTCGCGGTTGAGACAAAGGTCTAGACCGCAAATTGTGCGAAAACTCCTGAGCAATGACCCCAAAAGACGATGGGCTCGCAATCTGTACCGAAATTTGAAAAAAATATCATTAGGGGTTAAAACAAATCTGCTTTTTTGCTTAAAAAAAAGGTTAAGTTTGAGTAATAAAAGCATATATAACTTGAGTGTCGTTCACGAATCGTTTTTACAACTTTTGCTAAAAATTTCACCTGTACCTACTACCTTTTGTATGATTTTCCCCGACCTCTGTGCTATTTATAAAACTCTTTGCTAAAGGTTAACTTTATTTTTGGCGATAGACATAGTGCTAAAATAAAAGTAAACAATAGTCTGGACTATGCTGCACCCGATGGTGAAGATTTAATTTTAATGAAGGATTAAATTTCGTTTCAAAATAAATCAGACTACATTGATTAACTATCTAGCGAAGGAAATATAAGACCACAATTGTGGCATACAATGACGAACTCCGGTGCAAAATACCTCTAGGTCTTCTCGACATCTATTTTAAAAGTAACACGTCAGTAAAAAAAGGTTTGGTATCATTGTTTGCTGCGACTCTTCTACCAATTTTTTCCCTGAAGATTTTGTAGTCAAACCAGAAACCCGAGGTTTGCTTACATAACCCAGTGACGTCGGTGGTCACCTTATCTGTATGTGAGATCAGGGGCTTGATCATTGAATTCTAAGTGTGCCAAAAGAAAGATTTTCATACATTTTTCAACCCAATTTTTAACAACCATATGATGGGCAACATATGGACGCGGCAGGGATAATTATTAATATTTTTACTCAGTTTTGCTTTGCTGCATCTTCATAAATATATCGCACTCTTTACAATGCGAATTTACAGTGCGAGCCCTGATGATGGCTGAGATGCCATCGGGTGCAATCACTTTTGATGATTTTTTGGTATTTCTGATTGCATTCTCAACTTCTTTAAAAATATGATATGTTATCAACATTAAGTTTGCGGAGATGTCAACATATTTTCCAAAGAGTTGAGAATAGTAAAGAAAAATCAAACCATCAAAACTTATTGAAAACTGAGCTGGGTTTCTTCTCGTATTATCGTAGTTTTTCTGTAAAATGTGAGTTAAATTTCGTTGTGTTCTTTCTTTGATTTTCAGTTAGGATATCATTGAATAAGACATGCAGAGGCCCAATTCCCGAACACATAAATGTGAATTTGAACAATATATTATGAAGTTCGTATTGCATAACATGAAACGGTAACGATTTTACAAAAAAACGACAGTATTAGACAATATTGTGAAATTCCTTTTCCTTAAAATTGTTATCGTTACCGTTTACTGTTATGCAATACGAACTTCATAATATTGTTGTCCAAATTCACATTTATGGGGTATAGGGTCCCTAGTTATGAAAAATGGATATACTACGATAAGTCGAAGCGATGAAAATCGTGGTCTAAGCTCGGTCATTCATCAATATGCTACGTACCCATTAATATGTTTCGAACTCATGTTCCGTATTTGGTGGAAGTAGTTCCGTGTAGTGTTTTATGAGCTACTCAAACGAAATCAGCACTGGCGATCAGTATAAAGTATAATCGATTTATAGGGAAAGACACGATAAATTAATTTTGCAGCATCACAACACTCGGCCACATGTTGGTCAGATTTCAAACTGATAAAAAACTACTGAGAATCGTTCAAGTTGTTGGTCCTACCTTATCGCCGTGTTTACCAGATATGTTACTCTCCGATTACCCTCCGACTACCAGATATGTTACTCATTTAATGCGGCGTCAGACACCGTATAATAAATAATCTAAGCATTACCACACAAGACTATCATTTGAAAAAACAAGCTATCCCTATTACTCCTACAGTCACAATCATTCTTGATTTATCCGAATGGATCAACCAAACTTTGGCATACTCAACGATTTGTCACCCAAGGCCAAGGGTATCACTCAACATTAGGAGCTCTCATGGTTTTCCATTTGCTTGTAAATCACTTTACCCAACTCAATATGTAAAATAAAGCTACGCTATCATAAGATTATATCCGTATAATAATGATCTCATGATAAAGAATCAGTAAACTAAATGCAGGTAAGATTAGCACATTCACTAATTTGCCCAAAGGAAATTGAAGAAGCATATCATACTTTACTTGCCAGTTAAACCGCTCCATGAACAGCGTAGAACTCCATCTGTAAAGCCAAATCAAAAAATTTCTAGAACTTGCTTTTTCTTAATCTTAATCTATTATCACATTTTTAACGCATGTTTTATTTAATTTCAGATTGCCAAGAAGAAATCTAAAAAATCAGAAGAAAAACAGAAGAAGCAAAAGAAACCGAAGAAATTTAATTTGCCTCCAGTAAATCGAGGTCTTGTCCTGATCAAGAATATCCCGCATGGCTTTTATGAACAACAAATGCGACAATACTTTACTCAATTCGGTGATGTAACACGTGTGCGTGTTGTTCGGTCTCCTAAATCTGGAATGTCGAGAGGATACGCTTATATTGAATTTAAAATTCCAGAAGTAGCAGAAGTTTGTGCTGAAACAATGGATGGTTATCTTATGTATAAAAAATGTCTGAAAGCAATTAATATTCCACCAGAACAACAAAAACATAATTACTTTTTAACAAGTGTTCGCCATGTTTATGATGAAAAAACTGAACAAGTTAAACTAACGTCAAAAGCGATTGAAAAGCGTCAAACTTTTATCAATAAATATAATGAACATGTATCCGAGGAGATAATGCAACAAAGAATTAAGAAAGCTCAAGATAAGATTCAAGAACTAAAAACAAAATATGAAGCTTTAGGCATTACAGTAGATCCTGTTATATTTACGAAAGCTGTCATGACAGATCCAGAAATCAATCAAGAACATAAAATCGAATCCACCACAAAGAAGAGCCAAAAGGCGGCGAAATCTGCTAAAAAAGCCGAACCATCGATTATAGATCTTGTGACAAAAGAGTTAGAAGACGAAAGCGATGATGAGGATTTTGAAATTCAGGATGTGGAAGATGAAGATGTTAGCGAAGAAGAAACGGATGATGAAGTTGAAGAAGAGGTAGAAGAAGAAGATTCCAAAACTAAAGTTGATTCACTATTTGCTAAAGTTTTAGATGAAGATAATGATGATGATAGCTCCGATGATTCCGATCTTGATATTAACGAAAACATGGAAGAATTATCTGAAGAAGACTCGGCTTTATTAGTTGATGAAAATATTGAAAACAGTGACGACGGAGATCAAGGTACGGAGGACGATAGCGAGAATGACGACGATGATGATGAGGAAGACCCTGATGGCAGTGATGATGAAAGTGACGCCAACAGTGATGAGCAAGAACCATCACCAGTGAAATTATCAAAAGATAAAAATTTTAAACAATTATTAAAGAAAAAAGAATTGGGGGGAATACAAAAATCTTCTAAACCCAACAAAAGTATTGAAACAAAATTTAAGAATAACAAAATGTTTGCAAATGAAATCAAATCATTTGTTAATAAAAATAAAAGTGAATTAGTGGGAAAACCAATACAAAAAACGAATATTAAACGTCCGAAATTTCATTAAAAAAGTCATAATTATTTTTCGTTAACTAATATAATAATTTGAACTGTGAATTACTAAAAATCCTTGGTTTATATTCAATAACGAACGCTAAGTATATTTGAGATAGATGGAGTTCATCTAAATCTATAAGTCTGGAATTAAAACTGCGTTTACGTTTAATTTTTGTTATGTGTATAAACTGAAATAAAACTATTCTAAATATGTTTGGGATTTTACACAACTGAACCTAGAAATACCAGTTCCTAATATCCTTGGTATAGATCCTGATTTTTGTTATATTTTATATTTATTTTGTGTCTTGTGCCGCTCCTAAACTGAAACAATTCAATTAATTTTTTCGAGTGATTACTTAAAGACTTTTCCATAATACTATTAAACCGTCTCCGCTGATTCGAGCTGAGTTTTCCTTTAATAATCTAGTTGCCAAACTACATCGTTAAAGACAGGGTAAGTTCACGAAATAAATATATAGTTCAATTTTATTAAATTCTAAGATTAAAAATATTCACAAAAACTCAGACTATTATATTATATTTAACTATCTAATTGTTTATTGGTAACAGTATGATTACAAACAAATGTATTAACATAAATTATTTTCTTCTTGAGATTCTGTTATACTTTTTATTCGTTTCCATTTCATCCGGCGATTTTGGAACCATACTTTAACTTGTCGTTCTGTTAAATCCAATGCCACTGCAATTTCATAACGTCTTAAACGTGTTAAATAATTTGAATGATAAAATTCTGCCTCCAATTCTTTGATTTGTGATTTTGTAAATGCTGTCCTTTCTTTTCTATTCGAAATGTCTGCAGGTGATAATTTTGTTTTCGGCAATTGTTTTAGATCTGTGAATAGAAAAAAAAATTAACATTAAACTATAATATTTTTTGTTTTAACGTGAACGGTAACTTTTTTTTATTGAAAGTCAGGCTTGTTTAGTGTTAATAATGAGTTATAAATTAATGTCTCTGAATATCCGAAGATACCACGCCAACTAGGATTCGAAATCTAAATTCTTTCCTTTAGGAATTTATGAACTTTGATTTTAAAATTTTGGGAATTAAAATTATCACGAAAAACCCACGCCGGCAAGGAATTACGAGTGTGATACTCGACTAAAAAACCACGCTGATAGGATACAGTTCTACACTTTGTTATTTGAACGCAAAAGATAGGAGGCTATTGGCAAAATCGATTTCATCTTTTCAGAAAGTTTTTCATACATAACATGCTTATAAAAAATTGTTAAATCGGCAGCAACATTTCTCCTGTGCTGCAATGAATCAAGTTCGTTATTAAGATGAGCACTACCAATCAATTTAATAGCTCTTCGCTGCACAGCATCAAGACATTTCAAACTCCTTACGTACGCTCCACTCCAAATATGAGAAATGTACTCCATGTATGGTAGGATAAGAGACTTGTAGACCAAAAGAAACTTTTCGCTATAGAAAAACTTTCTATAACGTCCTAAAACCCTAATTTTTGAACAGCGTTCGTAGCTGAACTGGTGCTAATTCCTTAGCAAATGTTCAAACCTTTTCAAAATGGACGGGTTTACACATCAGAAGTACTCGGAAACCAATTCCGACCAAGGACCATCACAACAAATTCGACGAAAGGTGCAAATCCGTCGCTCCGTTTTTTTGGTTAGGAAGCAGCTGTCACTGGCCTCACTGCTTCAAATACTCCTCGTCATGGCTGGTATAGAAAGAAATTCGGGACCAACTATAACATGGCACTGTACAATATGCAAAAACATTTTAAGGGCAAACATAACATCCATCCAGTGCAACACCTGTAAAGAATGGTGTTACCTCAAGAACTGGTTTAGCCACACATAAACAATGTACCAAACACTACTTAGCGCCATGCTGTCAATTATCGAGACAACATACCAAAACGAGCTCGCAGCAAAACACAATGGGAATGAACACGCATACGGAAACTCTGAGTGATGTCAAAATTATGCAATTGAATTGCAACGGTCTCACCAACAAGATAGATGATATTATTGATTATATGTGCAATAACAATATTCTAGTCACGGTTCTTCAAGAAACCAAATTAAATGTTAGACCTAAGCTTAGTGATAATTACTGTGATTACAAAATTATAAGGTTGGACAGAGGGAAGGACAAAGGTGGTGGACTTACCTTTATCATTCACAAAACCGTTATCTATCGTACAACCACATTACCTGCAGTACCGAGAACTGACAAAACCTAGAACAACATTATAATAAAATCCGGCAACACGGAGATAACTCTAGTCAATATCTATATTCCATTAGTAAGCAGCTGTGATACCAGTTATGACCCGTACATAGGACATCTATTTTATACAAAAGACTCTGATTCTCGGCGATGTGAATGCTCATCATGATCTATGGCACTCGCACCTAAACACTGATTCACGAGGTGAAAACATTGCTTTTGGAGTCCTAGACGAACTCCAATTTTGGAGTCCTCAACGAACCACATCCAACAAGGGTCACAAATAACTCGTATTCTTCTCCAGATTTTTTCCCTTGCCAGCATGTCACTAATGCCAATTGCAGAATGGAGAACTGATATTGCATTGGGATCAGACCACGTGGCGATCATAATCAACTTAAGCCGCTCCATTAACATAAACAAATCTGAGAAGAAGACATATACTAATTTTAACAAAGCAGACTGGGAAAATTTTACTAATTTTACTGAAATGGAATTCAGTAATCAATTTTTACCACTTAACGCCCTCTCTGGGGAAAGAAATTTCAGAAAATTTTTTAATACAGTAAGATCTCGCTTCATTCCATCCGCCAGAATACAAAAGATGAAACCAAACTTCCCACAGGAAGCTTGTCTACTCTCCACCCAAAGAGACGACACCCGCAAAGCAGATCCAGCTGATACTAGAATTCCAGACCTTAATAAGAAAATCAATAAGATAGTTGCGGAACACAAACGTGATAAATGGAGAAAACTAGTGAGTGATTCAAGTTTTAGCACAAGTATAAGTCTCTGGAAGGTCATAAAAGGCTTAACCCATTCTGGGCATCCAGGTAACAAATAACAATTGCATGATCTTCGATGATATCCCAACTGAAAACCACAGAAAATACGCAACAAAATTCAACACACAGTTTACAGAAAAGCCACGTAAACATGAAAAGCAAACTAGGTCAGTATTGGGTCATCTGCGCAAACTCAATACTGAACATTTAGAGGAAATCATATTTTTGGAAGAAAAGGTTGAGAATGCCATAAAGAAGATTAAGCCATCCAAAGCTATTGGACCCGACGGCATCTCAGCCATCATGCTAAAACACATTGGACCCAAATGGCTTAAATATCTCACTACCACACAACACATCGCTAAATACGCTACAAATCAAATATCTGGAAAACGGCAAGAATAAGCCCCGCCTTGAAGCCTGGAAAACCTTAAGAAAAGGGAGAATCCTACAGACCGATCTCCATCCTTTCATCGGTCGCAAAACTGATTGTAGCGCTTCTATTACCTCGGTTAACCGATCTTATAATTTGGCGGCACACCAACATGGCTTTAGGACAGCACATAGTGCAACCACCGCTTTTAACCGAATACAAAATCAGATCAGTGATGGTCTGAACCAAAAACAACCCTGTGCCAGAACAATTTTAGTTGCACTCGAACTATCAAAAGCGTTCGACACATTGTCGTACGCCGCACTACTAGATGACATGCTAAAGACCAATTTGCCAGGTCTTATAAAGCGCTGGCTATGCAACTATCTTAGAGGTCGCCAAACATACGCCGAGTTTCGGAACTGTAAGTTCCAAGATGAGAGCACCACGACAAGGAGTTCCACAAGGAGGAGTTCTCTCACCTTCATTGTTTAATCTCTACTTAAGCAGCTTACCTGCCCCGCTGGAAGGAATAACCATCACGTCATATGCAGACGATTGCACAGTGCTTGCAACAGTCAACAACCTAGAACAACTCACCAATATCCTAAGCACCTACCTTAAAATCCTCAATGAGTGGTTTAAAACAAGGAAATTAAAACTTTCTACAGAAAAATTCACTTCTACACTATTCACCACATGGACGAAGGAGGTAAACACAACACTAAGCATCTGCATTGACAACATACTCAGTCCTACACTAAAAAATCCGAGATTGTTGGAGGTAAAATTCGACCCACGGACACGCACTGGAAGAAGTTACCAACAACACAAAATGCAGCCCTGCGAACTGCGACCAGATGTCATTTGATGGCTCATCGAGATCACCTGCACGAGGAATGTAACATATTGCCAGTCCGTGAACATAATGAAATGCTAACTAAACAATATCTATTGGCCTGTCAACAGAGCAGCATCCTTGTAATGATACCATATCAAAAATTGAACCACCTAGAGACATAAGGTAGACAGCAAGATGCTTTCTGCATGAGGTTAGAGACCATCAAGTAACAGGTAACATCGACGAGGTTACTTACAGAACAGGCTTAGAAGCATACAAAAGCTGTTGAGGACGTTATAAGGAACTACGCCCCAAATCGAGTAAACTAAAAAGCCACCAAAAGTCGCTGCCGTAGAGGTCCAATTGCCCCGTAGCATCAGATCCATCCTAGCTCAACTAAGATCCGGTTGGTCACACATCCTAAACAACTACATGAGCAGAATTAATCCTGAAATTATTGACAAGTGTCCCGCATGTGAGGGCACGACGCATGATGTAGACCACCTATTCAGATGTCCTAAAAATTCAACTATCCTGACCAAGGCAGATTTGTGGTACCGCCCAAAAGCAGTAGCAGAGTTCCTGAACTTGGACATGGAGCTGGAGGATTAGCACCAAAATTGTCGCTACAACAACAACAAAATGTTTTTAAAAAAAATTGGAGGGAAACAATCTGGTTTAGATGCTTTATTAGTATTTATTTGTAAGAGAATTTTCCGAATGACATTTTTACGAAAAATAATCCGCATCATTTTATAAGAAGCTCTAGGAATTGGTTTATGTAAAAAAATTGGGTTCTAAAGTACAATTTATAGAGAAATAATTACCTAGAAGGTCAGCTTATTCTTTTGAGTTTACTACTGCTGGTATATCTTTTTCAATTAGAGAAGGTATAGAGAGGGCTTACAAAAATTGCTTTGCACAGTCTTTTCTGTTAAATAGATTGTTTTCTACACCTACTAGTTTTCTGCATAAATTTCGCTTTATTCTGCATTGTTTAAGTTTTCATCAGTTTTGTTCTGCATAAACTTTCGAAAAACTTTTTTTTATTCTACTTGCTTTTTTACACTTAGACGAAAACCATTGCCTTATAAAATATTAATTTATTTGGAATGAATGAAACTTCACTCAGGGTTTTGAGCAGCAAGACAAATAAGTTTCCAGAAATATCTATTATAAAAGCCAGCCCATCCGCAGTTTTTAGTGCCATGCATGACGAGGATTTGCTTTAAATTGCTTAAGGATTTGAATATTTAATTTAGTGGCAATCAAATTATGATCTGATCCACCTAAAGTTTCTGATACCCTAATTTTTACCAAGCATGGATCATTTGTCAAAAACAAATCAAGTAAGTAACTATTTTGTCCAGAAATATCAGGAACTCTTTTTGACTGGCCAATCAACTGTGCAAAATTATGATTTATAGCAAACAGCTCAGTCTGATGTCTCAACAAATCTCATCTGTTTTAGAGCTTAAAGTGAGCCATTCGATACTGTGGACATTAAAATCATCAAGAACTATACATCTTGCGTTAGGATAGTCGTTTAATCTATCTATCTCTTCGGATAGGACGTGAAATTAATTTATGCTCTCTGGAGAGTTGGGTGAACGATATAGTCCAAAGACAAACAACGTTTGCTTAGGGCAACTTCTTTTGGAGATACCACGGTGTGAAATTTAGTATTTAACTCGAAATGTTTAATTCTCACATATGGAATGGTATCCCTAACATACGCACAAACACCATGCTTGAAGTAAAACGATGCTTTAAGGTCATAGTGTGGACAAATGTATTTATTTTTATCACGAGTTGCTACTCTTGCACTGATAATTGTTTAGGTCAAAAATAGAGTGTCAGGTTAATAGATTACATAACGTTAGAATTGAGAATAGTTGTCACTTGTCAGTTGTATGGGAATTTATAAAGCAACGAATCGGCACGGACGAAATCTTTTTTCGCATAACGGTCTTACCGAATATTGCAACTTTAAATTTTGCCGAAGGTACACGAGTGTATTATGGGTATGCGTATAGGAATTAATATAAATGTATGTATGAAAATCACCCTCAAGGGTCACGGTGTCTGTGATTGTGTGATATAGGCTTGCATACCTGAGCTACCCAAGCTGTAGTGGAACTATCATATACCGTAAACCCATTAACATGTCACGTCTAACAGGAGCGGAGATCTTGGCTTAATAGATGGGGTCGCGGACCAATGTTACCTTACCCGCATCCCCAATCCAATACGTCTTCAGTTCGCCACGAAGGATGGATTGAGTGGGTTAAAACTAGACTAGCGTTCCAAGCTCGGTACCTGTCGTTTTCGGTTGTATATAGACTTCTAACAGGTATAAACGAAGGGCTGTTCATGGTGATTTTATAACGTCTTATCTCGTGAGAATATCATGAATTTGAAAAATTTTCGCCCGTTCTAAGAATCTTAAAAATATGTATAATCTTTCGTCAATTGTTGATAGTACATGTATTAAAACTAGTCAATTTTATTTTTTATGTGTGCATAATGTCACAAACTAATGAGTTTCAGCAATTTTCGAATAAGACTTAAAATTATTTTTAAATTTGATAAAAACGACTAATATAAAATAAACACTGGTTGGACAAACAAAATGTCGTTTTTGCCTTTGTTACAAAAAACATTTTCTATGTGGATAAAAAAACCTTCAATTTTTTTTTATCTTGACCTAGATGGTTATGAATCATAGGAATTATTTTTTATATAATTCTTAAACTAGATGTACCATATTATTTTAATACATTAATTGATCGCCACAGGCACCCCCTTTTCAGTGATATTTTTACATCAATGTCTCGTAAAAGTTGTTTTTAAATATGTTGGCGTATTAGTATTTTGTACGACCAGAAAATCACACAGGGATCCATGGGTGGATCAAGCCTGTCTTGACGCAATTCATTGCAAGGAGAATGCTATCTGAAGGAAGGAGTCTATAACACTAGGTAGGTCCACGAAGGAGAACTACAAACTACCGTCTTCCCCCGAAAACAACGCCTAGGCGTTGTGTTCGAGGGTGAGCAATTTTTCGATTTTCTTAAAAAGTGATATAATTATTCGAATAGAACGCTGTTTCAAATAGAACGCTATCTCGAATAGAACGCCACTTTTCGAAGTAAGCGATTTTTTAAAAAAATAAATTTAATTAAAACTTTTGTTGTAAATAAAACAAAAGTTAGCAGGTCAGGTAATCTGTATATAGTTGTATGATATGTATTTTGATATTGATATTTGATTTGATATTGATTTTGATTTTGTATGATATAATTTTGTATGTATTGTTTATTGCCATTTTATTCTCTATCCAATTTTAAACCGAAAAAATTATTCAATTTTAATAAAGAGTTTGTGACGGTATTATTAGCCACTTTCCAATCGATTGAATTGCTGAAGGAATTGATTGTAGCCAATTGGGTTTAATATTCAGTAAATTATCAAAAGTAGAGTCAAAACAACAGAAAAAGCAATTTTTCGGCATTTAAAAAATACATAACCAAAATCGAAAATTTAGACACAATCAAATATGTAGAGATTTAATTTTTTATTGTTTTTAACGTTTCAAATAAATTTTTGTCGTCCCGCGCTGGAAAAGTTAATTTATTTCTAACAGTATAACTCATTTCTCCATTAGTTAAATATACGTTTTAAAAAATTTTTTCAATCTAAAGCCCCTACGAAAAATTTCAGCCAAATCAAAAATGTGTCGGGCAGAAAGGTGTCCGGTTTGTAAAAGAATGACCCATAAATATTAATCGTTCATTATATAATTGTTGTCCACTTCCACAACAGTAATGTTGACATCTTCTAGTTTGCAAAAAGCTACAATCTCCATGCCACATGATGTCGAATACCCTTTATGGAGCTTGGCGTTGTCGTTCTCGTCGATAAGATCATGTAGATTGGCTTCAATTTCTAGGATGGTATCACTTACTACTAAATACTACTTAGCCACGTACCGAACGGTTAGAAACTAATTTTGAAGTTTTTGAAATAGTCAAAAAGAGATTTTTTGATTTTTCAAAAAGAGATTTTTCGAGTTTTTCTCTGTCAAAAATCAATCAATCTTTCATTTAAAAATCAAAATACGTATGATATTATTTATCATACATGTAGTGAATGCCTTAAAAAAATTAGTTTGTATTCATAATTCAATACATAACGCCTAGGCGTTATATTTGAATAAAACGCAGGGTAGGCGTTCTATTTGTCTACAACGCCTAGGCGTTTTTTTCGGGGAAAGACGGTAGCAAGAAAAACCATTACAAAGCTATGTAGAAGAACGAAGAGCCCAAGTAGGTTTTGCCAGACACTGACATACGGCCAAGCACTGGCCCATTAATAGTTAACAGTACTTGGCTATTGTTATTGGTCCAGTACTAGAACCATCCATCGGCCGATCTATGGTAAAAAAGAAAATAGCCAGTATATTGTTACCTTTGAATGGCCCAGCACTGGCCCATGAATGGTAAATATTACTTGACTATTGTTATCGTGCCATTACTGGAACCATGAATCGGCCAATCTACCGTTTATAGAAAATTGCCAGTGCAGTTTACTTTGAATGGTCAAGCAATGGCCCGTTAATGGTTAACATTAATTGGCTATTGTTTTTGGGCCAGTACTGTAGCCATGAATTTGCCGATCTATGTCATTTTTTTTAAATTTCACTAAAATTTCATTTTATTTTAATTATTTTGTAAATAATTTATTTAAATTTATATATGAAAATATTATTTTACATTTTTTTTTAATGGCCGAGTACTGGCAGTCATGTTTGCCAGTACTCGGCCATTCTTGCAACTGAACCAGTTGTTTTGAATTTTTCCGTCATTTTTATTTTATTTTAAATTATTTTGTATTTAATTTATTTAAATTTACATGATAATATTTTATATTTCATTTAACGCCCCAGTCATGCTTGCCAGTATTTAGCCATTACTACAATACTGGTCATCATTATTGGTCCACCAGGCCAACTGTACAATCTAGAATGGACCAATGCTGTTGTTTTTTCTTTGGCCCATGAATGGCAACCATTTATTGTCCGAAGTCATCATCCAGTAAAATTATGTTAATGGCTCAGTCGTGGTTGCATTACTGCCCATTGCTGCATTACTGGCTGCCAGTGATGGACTATTACTGGACCAGTTGTACAATCTTGTATGGGAGGTGGAAGAGACAGTGCGAGAAGAGCGAAATATTCAATAAGGAACATCAATCACGGCACTTATTTTAATAGTTTAAAATCTTAAAGAAGGGACCTCAACCCGTATCGTTCGCTATTCAAAATGAAAATTGCTACAAGTAGACCTTAAAAATATTTTAGATACTTGGGACACTGATTTTGAGAATCTTCTTAATATAAGTGACCAAATGAAAATCGGGCGACGAGCAAAATTTGTTCGTGCGTCAAAGGAACATGTAGACAAACCCATAAAAGAGGCATCCGAAGCGGTGCTGTCAAAATTAAAACTCAAGAAAGCACTTGGTATAGACGAAATGACATCCGAAATGCGTACATGACTATCTTTAAGATTATTTGAACTTGTTCAAATGATTTGGAGGATACCAATCCATACAAAGTAATCGCCTACTATGTGCAACTACAGGGGCATCACTCTCCTGTCTGCACATCATATTCAATCAGCTTTTATATATTTTGCTAACCAAAATCAATTCTTTTGCTGAACTACCAGTTGAAGAATATCAGTGTGGTTTACGGCAAGGCTGAGGTACCACAGATGCACTTTTCTCGGTAAGGCTGATCTTGGTAAGGTGTCGAGGGGTTGACATAGCTTTATACTGCTTTTCGTTGATTTCTAGGAAGTTTACGACTCTTTCGATCGAGAAACTGTTGGTTGCTCTGGTGTCAATTTTTAATCTCGACTCCGGTTTAAGACAAGGTGATGCTATCCCTCTTATACTCATTAGTTTAGACTTGGAATATGTGTGTCAAAAGAAATTATTTCTTTATAATATCTTTTCAATAAACTCAGTACAAATGATGTTGTCAACCTCAGCCGAAGTGAAGCTGTAATGAGTGAGACTTTCAAGTTTCTTAAGGGTGGTGCTACACAAACTGGCTAACAAATAAATTACGAAAAAAGAAAACATATCAATGTGATTGTGGCTGTAAAAAAGATTTGATGTGCGGTGATGTACGAATTGAATATTTTAAATATTTGCGATCATTGCTTGACCCAAACGACAGCATACTTACATGTATAAAAGCTTGAATCGCTGCAAGTTATCGAACTGTCTGCTCATTTAAACCTCTCATTGAATCACCGTATCTGTCAACTAAAACAAAACTCAAATTATACAAGACATTGATAAGATACAGTTTTGGTGATGTATGGGCAACGCCGGATCAAGCTATTTCAGCGTCTGGTGCAAATTAGGTAAATTGCGCTTTCTAATTGTAATAATAGGTACATAACATACGATAATTCTAATCTAAATATATCGTATGTAATATACCTGTTTACTTCTTGTAAAAAGTAATTGTCTTATGAAAATTCTATAGCATCATTATCGCTATGGAATGAGCAGGAGTCCGTCAAAAACTGTTTCAGATCCTTACAAAGTTTTAAAATGTAATCCTTTTCGTGATTTTTCAATTCAATCAAATATCTTAGTGATACAATCAAGATATTTTGATTCCTAATACTTTTGATTCCTCAATAAAGACGTTTGATAAATTTTCTCCAGTAGCCCTAATACGGTACATCGTGAAATAGGAATTGAGAAATAAATTATAGCAATTTTTTTCAAAACTAGTATTCCGTACCGCGAGTAACAACAAATTCGTATTAGAAAATATTTCTGTGTTTCATTTATTGCACTTTTTTCTCAATTCCCAATTTCCATGGAAATACCGAAATAGGCGTAAAGTTTGCTAAACTTTCTCCAAGGGACAGTAGTGCATGTTTTTCTCCCGAGGTGTGTTTGGAGCCCGAGGGTGAAGCCTGAGGGTTACATATGTATGAGGAAGATGACATGCTCTCCTCTGAGATGTATATACTATTTTTTTCAATTATGACATTAAAAATTAAATCTAATCATTTTAAGAACACGAAAATTATAATTTTTTATGTTCATCTTAGTTTTATACAAATTTGATTAAATTTCCCAAGCAGGGAAAGCGAGAGCCAGACTCTGAAACACGGCCAAGCACTGGCACATTAATGTTTAATATTACTTGGCTATTGTTATTGGGTCAGTACTCAGTACTAGAACCATTCATCCACCGATCGATGGTTTACAAACAAGAACCAGTATATTCATAGTTAACTTTGAATGGCCTAGCATTGGCCCATAAACAGTAAACAGTGCATGGCTATTGTTATAGGGCCTTTAATGGAACCTTGAATTGGACGATTTGTGAAAAAAGTTTGTGAAACCTTAAGTGTTAGTATTTATTGAGGCTACTGGGCAGGACGGCTATTTAGGCAGGACGGCTCAGCTCCCCGGGGAATCTAGGTGGGAATTCAGGCACGCATTTGTTACATAAGTGTTTTTGATTTTAAAATTTTTTGTAAAGAGGTTGGTCGAAAGAACCTCGCTCATTCGAGCTGCGGCAGGGTATGGTGCGTGCGCAACCACCTTAACGGACCACCAGACAAACCTCGTACTACAACTTGGCTCAAATCTGATTTGCCAAACTTGCCCCAGGACATCAGTCTAAACTTGGTTTACGCTTGGGTCGTTTGAAAATATTAAACCTGGCCCAAACCTCAACCGCTGTGGCCGATGTGTACAAAAACACATCGTAGTCTCACCAATGGTGTTCCGTATAAAGAACGGAACGGAACCCTCAAAAGCACCTTTCATATGAAACTCACTAGGGAAAGATATTTTTTTTCGAAATTTCTATTCTTAACCACTAATAACAGTTTAAAAGATGAGCCAACCGCGTTAGTTTTTGTCCAATTTTTACATTTCCTTTAACTATGAATTATTTCAATTTTTTGTTTTTATATAAGGGGGAGGTAGGAAGGAAGACAGTAAAAATTTTAAGTTTTTGGTGATAAATCAAAAACGATTTTCTTCAGATCAAACACGATTTGATTTGACCTTTAGAAACCTTTTGTTTTACTGTCTCTTTATGTTCCGTAAAATTTAGATAAAAATCAATATTTGCATTATTTTCAAGGGATATCACATACAGTTTGTGGGCAAATCAATTATGTAGAATTTGAAACTAACGCCGATTTCTCACCATAATGGTTCCGTTTTTCCTTTTTCAATTTTTAATATTTGCTAGTTCTATATTTACATATTTTAAGTAGATATTCTGCCGCTCGGACTTTTTTGCCTGTTTTAAATTTAAAAACAAATAACAAATTTTGGTTTCTAGTTTTTCGATAATAGAAATTTTAGGATGAAAAACCTCAAAATCTTTTTTGTTTCCGGTCAAACGTGATAAACGCCCATGTTGTAAGATTACTACACGCAGGTCTGAGATCTAGTTATCAAGCGTTTATGTCAACTGTTCGTTTTATTATTAGTTTGCTGCTCTTCAACTTCTTACCTCTTTTATCTTTATCCTTTTTAGATTTTTCTTTCTCCACGTCGAAAAAACTTATATTTTCCTCAACACTTTTTTCCACTAACTTTTGACACAAAACTTTATCACTTTCCCATATTTTTATTTCATTTAAATTAAAATTATTTTCACTACTAGTACGATTTATATTAATTTCACTAAAATTTAAATTTGTTGCATTAATAGAACCATCCCTACTATCACTTGTTGGTACTACAAGATCTGACGATATTGACTGTGTTATCATTTCAGAATGATAATCAATATCATCATCGATCAATGATTTTGATGATGAGGATCCCGTTGATATTGATATATTCGTTTCACAAACAAAATTTTTAATATTATTCACATAACCACAATAGTTGTAATTATTTTGGAAATTTTGATAACTTTGATAGTAACAACTATCATAATTTTGTTGATTTTCCTGTGTGATTTTTTGGCAGTTCTCATAGTTTTGATATGGAAAGTTGTAATATAATCCAGAATAGTAATCTTGATGGTGATTGTAATATGTAGCAGGTTGATGAGTATAGTGTATGGACGGATTTGATGGCACAAAATTATCACAATGATTTTCGATCTTCATAAATGATGAAAATTCAGGTGAACTCATTTTAAATAATATATTGTAACTCCACTTTGTACGTTTATTGAAAACAATTCTATTATATTAAAAAACGATCAACTCAACTTTACACAACGGTTGCGGTTGCGCAAATGTTTTTCAAAAATAACAGAAAAAAATACTTAATTTTTGAAATCTTAAATATTTTAAAGATTTCCTTGATCGCTTTCTTATTGAGTTATATTTGTCAACCAATAATATGTTTCGTGGGAGTGGATTTTAGTTTTCTTCTTAAAGTTAAAAGCAAATGTAGTGATTGGTTGTTTGACTAACTTTTTCTTTCGAAATTTGATTTATATTTTTTTCGAAAATTAAATAATTAATTATTTAATTAATATGTTTTTATTTATTTATCTATTACGACTTGTATGGGAAATTTATTCGAAAATTTTTAATGGGTAGTTTGGATGGTTTATGTTGTTGGTAATAAAATAAATATAGCTTAGAAAATTAAGTGACATTTTAATTTGTTATTTTGGTAATAATTTTATTGTTTATTTAAATTTTTACCAGAAATTGATGTTTAAAAACAATTGATTAATGATGGAAAAGATACAAGTTTAAAAAAACCATTTTGTTACAATTACAAAGAAACAATAGTTTTGAATCAGCAGGCCGCTTCTACGAAAGATCTATGCTGTAGATCAGGTATTGGTCAAATTACCGTGCTTCAGTTATTGGTCAAATTACCACAGATAGGTGACATCGACGAAAAAAACAGTAAGAAGGCACTTGCTCTTTTTATCGGTGGTAGCCGTCATGGTTGCATTAAAACCAAGTTATTTTTGTTTATTATTCGCAGGCTTCCTCGAAACTGAAAAATATCGTTAAGCATAAATTTCCATTGAACATGACTGGAGCTCGATCATGAAAGTGTGGATGATAATTCTTAATTAAAAGAATGGATAACGATCTGTTGTGGTGTGTTAAGTGGCATAGTGGTAGCACGCTGGACTTCGACTTCGGAGGACCCGGGTTCGAATCCCATCTAGATCAAAGTGTTTTCAAGCAAAACATTATACAACCCCGGTTTTCCAATTTACCGTTATTCAACTAATATATCTGATAAATTGGAAAAAATATGGGATATAAAACTAACCGATTAAAATTAAGTATTCAAGTGAAAATCGACCATAAATATTGAGTGAATTGCTAAAATTAAAATAGGTGAAAGGCATAATAGGTCCACGTTCGGCACAAAAAAGAATATCTCAGAAGTGGTAAAACCAAAGTGTTTAAGTACATCTATGCTGACCAATGAAGAAACAATGGCTTCTAATTCAAGCGTGCGTAAAAATTCTGAAGAAGATTTTATTTAAATGTGTTGTATTGTAAGAATTACAAAACGTTTCACATTAAAACCTTTTAAGACATAGGTCCCACAACAAAATGCCTGCTATTGGTGAACGCAAATTTTGTTTTTTATTTTTTTAAAGAATGTAATATGTATAACTACACAGTAAATTATATCACATAATAAAATATGATAATATATAGCCAATATTTTTTGATAGGATAAAATAAAATAATAGGTGTAGCAAGAGGTCTGGTGGTTCCTGAAGGTCCACCAGTTCGTCGGCCACGCAAAACCTATATTTGGCCGCCTCTAGCTCAAGCTGGCGTGAATTCTGCTGACCAGCCTCCTGACAAGAAATTTAGAATACAAAACGAAATGCTTGCCTCAAAACCCCACTCAGGTTCTCCAGGAAGGACAACCGCCATGTCACCATTCTCCTCTAAATATTTACCCTAACGTCATTTTATTTTAATTTACTTGCAATAAAATTAACATTACCTTACTCCTTCCGTGGTTGAATCACTTTTCTTTGAGTCTTTCCTTGGCGGCCATTATTCCAAACGAGTTACAGTTTACTTGAGTTGTTGCTATATGGTCTATTCAAACAGTTTGAGACAATCCTAATCCCCTCCAAATAGAGGCAAAAATACAAAATTTCTATGGTTCGACCTTATAGACTGGTCCGCATAACTCGATGAATCTTTTGAAAACCAATAGAAACTTGATTGTGATCCGTCCTGGTGGTTAGTTCATGTTTAGTTCGATGTTATTCGTGGTTATATTTAATTATGTAATTTTAGGATCAATCGAAAATCTTAAAAGGCGATCTTACCAAGATATTGGTTCTATTGGATAATAAATAAATAAATAAATAATTAAATATCACTTTAGCCGTTCTCTATGGTTCTGGAATAAGCCCAAGCGCCAGACTGCTCCTGAAGATTTCCAGGAGGTGCCGTAACATTCCCTTCTACCCCCTCTGCAGAAGAGCTTGTACTATTCCGTCCACTACTGATGAATTGTATGGTTATAGAAAGTGCCTCCCACTTCATGTGGCTCATTTGAGACTCCAGTTCTTTATGAACTGTCGTACTTCGATACTTCCTACCGTTAAATCTAACACTTCGTGTCTTGGGTGGGTGTGCTCCCTGTTCCCGACCAAGGTTTTCTTTAATCAAAAATCAAAGAAACTCTCCTCTCTGGTTTCTAGCCGTACTTCGCCATGCCTCGTTGTGAGAATTTGTATCACAACCAATGATAAGATACCACTTTTTCTTGTTGCATCGTTCCACCAGCCCATGTACCTCTATAGGAGCTACCAGTATCCCGTCCCCTGCACAGTATGCCGATGCTACAACTAACTGGCGGCGAATGTGTGCGAGTGTGATGGTAGTTGGTATGGCCACCATCATCAGCAAGTCCCTGGTAAGAAAATCTGAAAGACAAATATAATTGTGAATAAGTGAGTTTGCATTATTATTCCATACTACCTTCTCCTCGCCGTTTGCAAGGCCTCTCACCCTGTTTTTGTGGAGCCAGAGTGCCTGTATTAGCTGAAGCCTTAGCTGTTTCTTAGTGAATGTTTTGGTCACAACAGTTGACACTGCTATGGCGGTGTGGTGGACATTCACTTAAGCTTCCTGCCGTCTCCATCAACAACCTCTCCTCCCCGTTCTCCACATTCTCGATGCTACTGAAATCGTCTGCAGCAGCATCCTGCACTTCTTCCACAACCATATTTCCCACCGTACTATGTCTTGTTAAGGTTGCAACTGTCCTGTTTGGCGGTGATGGTATCTAAGGTTCTTCCTCCGAGATGCCACCAACCCCTTTTTCCTCTGTTCTTTCAGCAGTCGCTCTTCTAAGTCTATGGACAAAGAATTTGGGAAGCCGGTAGTTACCGGAATTCCCTACCTCCGATAAGGCTGTTCTTATCCTGTTAGGAGTTGGCCTGTGCTCTCATCCCGATTGCCCAACAGCTTCCAATCCTTGATGAATAAGACGGCATTTTGCCCTTCTGCCCAACACCGCTTGGAAGAGACGGCAATATTAGCCCTGCGTCGATAAACCCCTGCTTTGCCTACGCCATCGTAGACTCTTTGGCTCACGTTCTCAGCTGTAACGGTAGGAGCCTTCCCTATCTCTTTAGGTTATTTCCTATTTTATTGTTGTTTGTTGTATATACTTCAAAATCGTTGAGATATATTTCGGCTTAAGTTCCAGATAGTGAACTGACCATATATAGGTAATCCTTTTGTTTGTTGATAATACTCGTTGTTATGTGTGAACCAGTTTTGTTTTGTTATTCCGGTTATTATTATTTATTGTTTTGTTGTTTCGGAAGCCCATACTATCTGCAACTTTAGCCAAAATATATCTCAACAATTTTGAAACAAAGCGTATACAATATACATAATAACATAAATCCACATATCATTTATTGGTATACGTTGCTTGGTATCCAGGTGCTTGACTTGAATTTGAATTTGAGCTCCAACTGAGCTGATCATCGGCACGCGACGCATTATATCCTGACCTGGGCCATTTGCCAATTTATCTACACCTGGATTATTAATTTGTACCACAACGTGTAAGAGTACAAATGCGTACAAGAAAGACGTTGCGGCATCTCAATCTGGATGGTTTTAGATTAAAAAATTTCTAAAATACAATAAACAAGGTCACTTATTAACACACTCATAATCCCATTGACGATGTATATTTCATTGACTGCTTCCTTCTTTTATATAATAAAAAAACTAGTTGCATAAAATATCAAAAACATTTACTCTTTCATTCATATATCTTTGTTAGATAATCTTATCCTCAAATCGGCACACTTTTTGAAATGGTTTAAAGAAAATCAAAGAAAACCAAAATGACAATTAAGAACTATTCATAATTAAAATAGAATTGAATCATTCACATCTGCCCCATTATTCTAAAACATAGAAGTGATGCCGCTACAACGTTGACGTTGATTATCAACAAAACAAAACTACTTAACAGTCAAGTTATTATTAATTAAAACATTTTGAAGGTCCGTTACCATTGGGAATGATGCAAGACATTAGATATAAAAATAGTAATAATTTGCTCTTTTTAAATAGTTTTAATAGAATACCAAATCATGAAAGTCGGATCTTTAAAGTTAATATGAAAAACTACCGACTTTATAATTTAGTTTTTCCATTTCTTTTTTGCATAAGAAAATATTATTTTTATTTTAATATTAATTTTTACTAACCTTGATTTTACTAGACGTTTGTTTAAATACGTTTGTTAGACTGGGATGTGCACATCTTGTGCATGGAAATTGATTTCTCCGTACCAGAAGGTAAGCACAAAGATATAGGATGGATATACCAGCTAACAAATAAAACTGTTAAATAAAACCAACAATCCCAAAATACGGAAACAAAAATATTACTTTTTTTAAAATTATTTAAAGCTACATATATCCTTTTCAAAATTTAAACTTTTGTTCTAGACAGTTTGACGACATAAAAATTGTTATAAGAATTTTGACCTGAAATGTGACTCTTAGCAGGTCAACCGCACACGAACATATTCAACACATGTTATATATTGATGGAAATGTTGAATTGGGCAGAATTTTAATTTTTTTGTGAAGTAGTATTTGTGAAAATAGAAAACATTCTATCGATTTCACAAGCGATTCATCGATCAAAGTGTAAATCAATATAACCTTTTCGTGAATGTTGTATTATATCGACGATTAATTTTCTGGAAAATTAATGTTATTCGCACATCGATCATCTTATTTCATAACAGTTTTAACACTACATATACCACGGATAGTTGAAGTAGAATTTTGAAACTAGTCTTAAGTTAAAATTTTCAAGTTGTGCTAAATTTAGTAGGCGGAGTGATTCCTCAGTCAGTAATTCTAAACTAAACAAAATTTAAATACAAATATATGAACTGTGAAGTTGTACACTTTGTGGCATCACATCACATCCTTATTGTTTGGACAACCGGAAAAACGTTTCTATCAAATAAAAAACAATAAGAAAAGTATCATGTTACAGTAAGTTAAAAAACTGTATCATGCATATAATAGTAACAAAGTAAAAAATATTGTTTTTATTTAAAAAAATATGTTTTTGCGTTAGTTTTTTATATAGAAAGACTACAGAAATAACACCAATGATGTGAAGAAAAACAAAAGAAAAGAAGAAAATCTAGAAATGATGTCGCGAGATTTTGATATATCTTATAGTTTTTGACTGTCAATTGAAAGTTATTTTTTTTTAATTTTAGATTTGGATGAAGTACACCTTTGCTTACTTCTAAAAGTAGCTTTTTTTGTGAATTTAAATTGAAAGCCGGAAATATGTGAAATGTGACACAAAAATCTGTAACGAAAATATGTAGATGTCGATTGTGACTAATATTGGTTTATTTCGAGATCGATACATGTGTATATGTGTACAACATCAAAGGACCAACAATTGATATAGAGTTTTAAAATATAGCAAATGGAACCATAAAATAATCAATATTAAACGGGTTACATGGTTTATATCCCTGAAAAGTTCGCATCAACAAAGTTTTGAGCCGCTTTTGAAATAGCTTGGAGATTTTCAAATTTTAAAATATTACTTTAGTCTGAAAGGCCTATAAGTATTACATTCATGAAAAAAATTTCAAAATCTTAAATTCTAAAAAGTTCGCATGTATGCCGGCCGAACAACCGAGGTAA
The DNA here is from genome assembly GCA_963693315.1 of Diogma glabrata. Lineage (NCBI taxonomy): Eukaryota > Metazoa > Arthropoda > Insecta > Diptera > Cylindrotomidae > Diogma > Diogma glabrata. The sequence continues at coordinate 288,784,710 of OY856188.1, forward strand.
TACCGAGCATCTTAAACATTTCCTGGAATATGGTTGACGTTTCTTTCCTGTTTGGTGTGGATCTCTGTAGAAATTCCATAGCGACTAATCCAAATATTTTTCACAGTTTCAGCAATGGTGTTTGCTTCCTGATTCAGTATTGCACATACTTTCGACCACTTACGGAAGTAATGAATAATCACTAGAACATACTTGTTTTGGTTATCTGTTGTTAAAGTTGGTCCTTCACCCATTGACATTCTCCCCAAACGAGCACCTACGTTGCATTGTTTTATTTTCCCATGACTTCGTCATGTAGATCTCTTAAAAACCCACACTTATTGCATTTTGATACAATTCCACAATTAATTGGCGAGCCCCTGAGCAGTAAAACCGTTTTCGTTCTGTGGTTCAAAGATGATAATCCTAGATGATATTCCTTTAGAATTTCTGGTATTCTACTTTTTGGCACCACCTTGATTGATTGTTTTTTTCGATCGATTTTTCCATTTTTACTTTTCCATAGCATTTTCAAACATTCATCCAGTATGGCTTCATAGTCAGAGAGAACTTTATCGACAATTTCTCCCCATATTGGTTTGCAGACCTTCTCCTTGATGTTGATGATAGATGCAAGTTTCGGATCATCTAATTGATCTCTTATGGTTTCAGTAGTCCACTTTTAATCAGGTAGCACTAGTATATTATTCGTTCATCGAATTTGTTTTCCTTACTCTCCCGACTTACATTACACTTGACATGTTTGTCTCGATAATTCGTTGAGCTTAATGCACAATACAGGTATTTATGGAATGGTTGACAGTTTCCACTATAGAGAAGAATTCCTACTGGGTTACGCATTACTTTCACATCGGTTTTAAGAGCATTTTGGAAAAATATGGTATCACCATTCACCATTTCCTGTTCATTTGCTTTCTGTAACAGAACTCCTTGATCTTCATTGTAGTCAATAATTTTCTACAGAGTTCCAGGAGTACAAGTCATTCCAATTAAATGGAATGGAATCGATCTTGTTGTTTCTAGGAAATTCAAGTAAACTTGGATGAATTTTACCACTCACCGTATGTAGATTTTTTGGTTTCAGCCAATTCATAACTGCTCCGATCATCTCCAAATGTATATTCCATCGGCCATAAAATTGTGTCCCAAATAAATACTTAACTTTCTTCTTGAAACCAATGCCAATGACGATGATGTCATCCCACTATACAAGGCATATTTTCCTATGCAAGCCTTTTATTACATGTTCCATTAATCGTTCAAAGATTGCATAATCCAAATGAAATGATGTAAACTGCCGCAATCCATAATGTCTGATTGTTCGATTACACTGGGTTTTTATATCTCTCACAATTTTATCAGCTCAGGTTTCAGCATAATGCTTCTCCTATTTCCCTTAGGTACACTACAGAATACAGACTTGTGCCGTTTCAGCAATTGACGTGCTGCCTTCTTCTAAAAGCTGGCCATTTCTGCACAAGTTGTTCCATTTCTATTTTTGTAAAAAAAAAATTTCATTCTGTATTTTGTAAAATGTTTGCTAAATTTTCGGCACATGTTGATTTTGGTGACAACATTACAGCTTTCCTTATTGCCAGATCTTATTGGTAAACGTCTCGATATTTACCTTTTCTATGTCCAATATGTTGAAGTATTCGAGTGTGCTAAATGTACAAACCACTCCACTGCCGAGGAATAGTCCTATAGAGTTTTTACATTTTGCTTCTGGCAAACCCTATATTTTTGCGATCGTTTTCCTGTACATACTGCCTATAATATTTGAAATATTATAGGCAGTATGTACAGGAAAACGATCGCAAAAATATAGGGTTTACCTGTAGCAAAATGTAAAAACTCTATAGGACTATTCCTCGGCAGTGGAGTGGCTTGTACATTTAGCAAATAATATACAAAACCTTGCATTTGCACCTTGCAAAGAATATACAAAATATATATATTCAATTCAATACTTTAAAACGTTTATTTAAAATTAAAATTCACTTTACTTTTATTTACATGATTTTATATTCACGATACAGCTTAGAATTAATTTTAATCACTATCGTTCTATCAAAAGAATTCCTTAAATACAATTTTAATTTATATTTAGATTATTCGAGGTGAACAGAAATTTATTAACGGAAAAAAATCGAATATGTTTCATAATCACAGTCGTTATTGTTATGGATATATTAGTTTGTTGTTATTGTATCAATCTTTATTCTTTGAATTACTATCGCATGTTTGATGACGATGATCTAAATCATCTTAGTTTTTTTAAGTGTAGTTTTGTATTGTGTAAATTGGGGTTGAATACACTTTTGTTTTTTATTTTATTGTGATTCTGTAGAATTGTAGCATTACCTAATTAGGCCTAGGGAAAAGGAGATTCTTAATCTTCTTTTCCCTAGAATGGATCTTCAGTCGTTGAATTCAATATTTTTTTTCCTATTTCTCATGTTGTTAGAGTATTGTTGTTGTATCTTTTTAAGTTCCTTACCAGCTCTCTGTTTATTTGTCAGTCCTCTTTGACAAGTCTAAATTGTCATTACTTTTGAAATTTGCACCTCGCCTAATGCCTGAACGGTTCTTATTTTTTGAATATTAATCGGCGTTACATGCTAGGTTGAAACCTTTTGAATTATTTTAAATAAGCTGCTCATGCTATTGATTTGATTATGCATAAATCTTTGTTGCTTTTTAAACTTTTTAACGTCTGCATTGTTTGGTTTTTCTGGCACTTATAAATTTCGACGATGTTTCAGAATTGTGCTGTACACGGCGCAGTTGTTCATCGCTGACAATATTTGTGTAATCAGGCCTATTAAGCAGTAATGGCATCTTAGCTTTATTAACAGGATCCCATGTCGAAGATGAATCAGTTTGCTTACATGAAGTCCATCTCCAAAGTGACTTCATCCATAATGTTTGTTACTAGCACCTCTTGTTATTATCTCTCTATCTTTATTTTAGTAGCAGTTTTACGTTCTACATCAGCGCATCCTTTAGTTTTGTATGCAGCGTAAACCCATTTTCTGGGTTCATAATTCCTTCAATCAAAGCTTTACAAAATATTGTGCGAGTGAGCCCGTATCTAGTGTAATGAAGCAACTCTTACTCTGAAAAAAAAAATTAAAGTAAGGACAACCTGATCTCGAAGTTGGCGGTTTATTATTCAAACAAAGACAAAATATTTGCAAACAATTTTACCGTGATACAATTTCAACTACACGATAATATTTTCCTGACAACAGAATGAGGTTTATTTAAAATATAAAGTATTATATCCAATATAACAGTAGTGCATTGAATTAAGTTATTAACTATTTTCATTTTCAAAAATATTTACTTGGGCCTTATATCATGAATTTTTCCTTTTAAAATTAAAGTATTTGAAATTAATTGAACTATATTTTATTTTCACATAAATATTACGTGCGATTGTCTCAGCTACATCGTTCTATAACTGTACAGTTGTTTAAACAATTTCGTAGTTCTATTCGCCATGTCTGCCCGCACGTTGAGGTTGAGAGAACTGCATTTCGATTGGAGATAGAACATGTTTTTTACAACTCTACCTTCAGTTTGTTCTTCGATATTTTATGCGTTTCAGGATCTTGCCTTTTTTTAAAAAATAATTACCATCTTTAGTAAAACTTTATGCTTAAATTTTTGTATTTTCTTCATTTTTCCCTAGAACGCCGTAGAAATTTGCAGAAGATTCTCATCTATAATTTGTTTAACTTCATTTGTCGTTTCCACAATAAGACTTTTCGCTTCTTCTGCTGCTATTGAATCACTGTTTGTGCTAACTATTTTGAATTGGTAACTCAACTACTATTCCGTTGCCTTTACAGCTTCTCTTAGTCGTAACATCGGTTTCGTAACATCTATTCACTTTTGTTTATAAGGGTTGCTAAATCTCGTTATTTCTATTTGCATATTTAACTCTGAAACCTTAAATTTATTTAAGAAAACCATTATAAACAACTAGTAATCCCACCGCTGTCACACCAATGCCATGTTTGTGATATTTCCTAGAATTGGTCTATTCTTGTTTGTAAGTTACATAGAAGAGTGTATGATATCAAAATCTTCTTTACTTGTTATTGTTTATAAATAAAAGAAGACTACCTAACAATAGGTATGAACTTAAACAAGACATTTGTTAAAGATGGCAAAATATCCATCAGCCATCAACATTAATAACCGATTGCATGAGGATCAGTTTTGTCTTCAACCTAGTTTTGATTCATGTCAACGAACTGTTAAAAATAACAGTTAATATGACTGTAAAAGTCATTTGTGGCTCTAGTTTTAAAATATACCAATGAAAATATTCCGGTGAAATGTGAACGAAGGTGTTAAAACTTTTATCTCCGGATAACTTCAAAGTTTTCTGTCTTAATAATGGAATAATAGCTTGGATGTTGGGGATATGCTTAGTTGGAATAAGTAGACATTGATTTAGAGAATCTTCTATAGTTACAAGCAAACAGTTGACTTCTTCAAACCGACAACTGTACTTTATGTTATTATTATATAGGAGAAATAACAAATTAAATAAGATAATCTGAGCGTAATAAGTAACCCCAATTAAAACATAATAGTAATATACTTTTCCTACTCCTATCACAGTAAATTATAAATTACATCACACTATCCATGACATGTAAATTGATTATTTCAAATAGCGTGCGGTAAGTAAAAAAAAGCGTGCGGTAAGTAAAAAAAAGCGTACGGTAATGGATTTTCATATATATATTACCGCACGCATTTAATAAAAAGAAAAATTTTTATTTAAAGAAAAATTTGATTTTTAAAAATTAAATATTTCAATTCATTTTGACACAGAATAATGCAAAGCCTACCACAATTTACAAACTATTTGCATTTAATTTGTAATTAGTAGCTCATTTTTTCAAGTAATTATATGCGTTTAGGCATTAAAACAAAGTCGTAGGAAAAGTATATAACACACATGGCCAAACCGCGGCTCGCGAGCCGCATGCGGCTCTTTAAAAGAATAAATGCGGCTCTCGAAAAGAAATGAAAAAATTAAATAATATTTAATAATTCATAAAAATTGTAACAAAATTAGAAATAATACATATAATTTATAATGCTGTTTAATATAATATGAAAATATAACAAGTAAAATAAAATATTTAAAATAATAATATAATATGATTTAATGCAATCATTTTATTATATTTAGGTTCGTCCTGTCGAAGTTACTACTATTGGAGTTTTTTGCGACTTTATTTTAGTTTGATACTACTTTACTTCGCGAATCAAGTTTAAGTATAATCCGCTGTTATAAATAAATTTAACTAATTTTATTATTTAAGGTTATACGTTTAACATATTCTAGTGGACTAAAAATAAAATCACCTGTATTCGTTTCAAATTAATGCACAAAAATCTTTCTCAAAATCAAGTCTTTCCTTTTGGATTCGTTTGTTTTTCTATGATTATCTTTTTCTGCAATTTTTTTACAATAGTTATTTGTTTAACTAGGCAGCAAAGTAGTAGATTGACTGCCGCGGCTGATAGTTCATAGCCGAGCGAGCGAGGCTAGGAATTCAGCCAAGGCAGTCAATCTACCTTGCTGCCGAGTTGAACATATAATTTTTTCTCCAATTAATTACAATGATATGTAATTTAATAATTATTACTTTAAAAATAAAGCAAAATTTTAAAAATGAAAAAAAAAATCGATTAAAAAAATTCTTTTTTAATCGCAATATCTGTTAATTTCTATGAAGTCTAATTATTAAAGTACTTGCTTTGCTGCCTAGGCAGGAAAAGTGCCACTTTGCTGACTGAAATAAGTCTGCAAAATTTATATTTGCTGTCTATCGGAGAAAAACAATATTTTTGATATTTTATCTTTAGGCAATTTGCCGACGTTAAATTTAATGTATCCTTTAATATTCCAATTAAAAAATGAATAAGTTCATAATTGAATAGAATTAAAAACACGTGCAAATCCGACATACGCTACCTCAACCGCTTCTAACATCTACGACAGTAAGATATTACCCTAAACCAAAAACGAAATTAAAAACTTAAGGAAATTGCAAGAAAAAAACGGTGATTTCATCTCTTGTAGCGAAATATAATATTTTGCGTGTTTTTTATCAATACTCCGTTTTTTAATTTAACTGCTAAATATGTCAGACCACAAAAAAAGGAGATATGACGGATAAAATCGTAGCTTCAGCCAAGAATGGGTTGAAGCATACGCATTCATCGATAAAGGGGGAAAACCTTTGTGTCTTATTTGCAATGAATCACTTGCTCATTATAAAACCAGTAATTTAAAACGGCATCACGAAAAAAACCATAGTAAATTTTTGGATAATTATCCGTTGAATACCAACATCCGAACAAATAAAATAAACTCTTTAAAATCTGCATTAAGTAATCAGCAAACATTATTATCATCTTTTAGTTCAGAAGCTGATAATACTACCGAGGCTAGTTTTATGATCGATTGGAACATCGCCCGTGCTAAACGACCTTACACTGAGGGAAAATTTATCAAAAAGAATATGGAACAGGTGGTTAAAATGCTGGATCCTTTAAATATCAAATTGCACAGATTATTTAGCAATGTTCCAGTATCACGTCATACCACTGAGCGACGTATTACGGAAATAAGTAAAGATATTAAACAGCGACCACAAGTAGATGTAAAAAATAGTGTAGCTTTCAGCTTAGACCTTGACGAATCAATCGATATACAAGACACCCCCCCCCCCCCCCCAGTTAGCTGTATTTATCCGATACGTTTCCTTATCTTTAATCGTAAAGGAAGAACTATTGGATTTGGTAGCACTTAAAAATAGTACTCGTGGTATTGATACTAAGAGTGCCCTTGATAATATATTGTCAGATACAGATATTCCACTGAATATTTTGGTAAGTATAGCAACTGACGGAGCACCTGCAATGTTAGGAAAAATGTAGGCCTTATTGGTCTATTAAAAAATGATCCAAGAAAACCCGAATTTTGGCACTTCATTGCATTGTTCATCGTGAACATTTAGTTGCAAAATATTTTAAATACGAAAACGTAATGAAAACTGTGCTACAAATTGTGAACTATATTCGGACGAATTCAAAAACCCATCGCCAATTCAAAAACTTTATCGAAGCACTGGACTTTGAAGATCATCCTCAAGATATAACATTTTACTGACTTGTGCGATGGTTATCCACCTATCATGTTCTAAGCCGATTTGTTGATTTAATGGAACCTATTAGAAATTTCCTCAAAGAAAAAGAAAAACACCATCTGGAATTAAAGGATGATGAATTGATTAATGATTGTATGTTTTTGACTGATATAATGCAAAGGAAAAGATTTACAAGGAAAAGATAAAGTTATTACTGATCTTATTCAAACGATTCTGAGTTTTACTAAAAAAATTCAACTTTTTCAAGGAGATTTAACAACAAAGTGCCTCAGGAGAAATGGAATTACTAGAGCTACAGGAAGATCACATTCTTAAAATGCATCACAAAGCCACACAATCTCCGAATGAGTTTTGGAAACTAGTGTCTCAATCAAAGTACCCCAATTTGAAAAAAGCTGCTGCCAGATAACTGTCCATATTCGGTACAACATATTGTTGTGAATCACTTTTTTCAACAATGAAGTTTATAAAATCAAACCACCGTTCACAACTTACAAATGAGCATTTAACGGAATTAATTCGTATTGCGCTAACAAACTATGAACCAGATTTCAGAAAATTCACAGCCAAGTTACAAACAAACATGCCATCTACCAGCAGGCATGTCATGTAACAAACTTTAAATATGTATTTGTATGTATTTATAACCATAAGTACATAATTGTTTTTTCAATAAAATAAATATTTCCAAACAACTGATACTTTTGAAATTTTTTTTTTTTTTTTTGTGGCTCTCGAAACGAGAGATTATTGTACTGCGGCTCATCGTGTAGTAAAGCTTGGCCACCTCTGGTATATAACAAATCTCGAGTTGTAAAGCATTTTCCATGCTCGTGAAGATACTGCACTCGACGCTACGCGTCTCGTGCGCAAAATCTTCCCTCGCATGTAAAATGCTATTTACAACTCTAGATATGTAATATACTATTTCAGAAAAAATAAAAAATTTAGTTTAAAAAAATGAAATTTAGTTTTACTGTACTGTTGACAGATTTAACATTATTATTCTTTCTTTTAAATTTTCAAAAGAATTTCATAAAAATTTCGTTCACACTTTTTTATTTTTCTTTCGAAACAACAAATATTGTTTTGATTTAAATTTAATCGATGGCTTATCCGGTGGCTGTTTTCTCATGTAAAATTTTTCATTTTGTTATATTGAATTAATTTTTAGTTTTAATGAAATAAAATGTCTATAAGTTTTATATAATTCACAAACGAAAACACTAAATATTTGCTCTGAGAATATTTAAATATTTGCTCTGAGAATTGAATTTTTTTTTACAATCCATATAACTGTTGATCGATCTAGTTTCGAACCAGTAAAATAATTTTAAACTTGAAAAGTTTATTACGCTCATCAGGGTTAGCCGAAAGTGATTGTTTTCCAAATGAATTCCAAATGTGATTGTTTTCATTATCTCAAATCATTATTCGGTGTAAATAATAATTCATTACTAACTTGTTTCTTCGCCACTGACTGAATTTATCGTCTTAACGTGATATCCATTGGAACAACCCCAAAATATTATTAGGGCATCGTAGCATCGATGAGTTTCTGCAAATTTTATCAATTGATCGATTGTTTTATGAAGAACAATATCTCTAGGTTGAAATTTTTGTTAAGTAATTTACTACTCGATTACTCGAAAATTTACTGTCGAGTACTCGAGAAAATGGTTTTCTATTTCACACTTTTCTGAAACAAAAATAAACCATATAAATTTCATTTCATCACTGAATGTTGTATAAATGTTGAATGTTGACTTTCTAAAATTTGTTTTTTATTTAATATTGTTAATATTCGTGTAATAGAAAAAGATTTTTTTTTCAATGTCTCTTTTTATCAATATCACTCAGCAAAATAATTTTTTCAAACTCATCTGTTTTACCATTTTAAACAACTTTGTAAATGTTTATAGCAGTTTCTTCAATTCATATTCTACATAGGATCATATAAAAATGTTGATATTTTAAAGGTGGAAGAAGGTTTTACAAATTTGTCTAGGGTCTAGACCGTCAATACTATCCAAACCCACTAAATTTAATTTGTAACTAATCCACATATATGTATATAAGCTGCTACAAATTGCCACTAATCTGCTACTGCCACTCAACCGAATGCGAGAGGAGTTTCTCAGCCATGCGGCAAATAAAAAATTGATTACGAAATACAATGTGCCAGCAAAGGTTTTCAAGTATAGCAAAACTTCACATTGAAAACGAGCTAGTGAAAAACAAAATAAATAGGTTAAATATATCATTGAGCAAAGGTAATTAATAATGTTGTTGTAACTGTTAATGGAGAATGAACTAAAGGAAATAAGTGCATTTAGCACATATTTCTTGTTTCAATTGCGAGACCAAATCCACCCTAGAATAATTTCTTAGTCACGCCAATGACTGACGTTGAGTGAAGCTATTGACCTATAATTTGAAATATTACATTTCGTTCCTTTTTTGGGGAAGGAACACTGTTTAAATTATTTCATACTTTTGACCGCAACAAAACCTATTTCCTGTTACAAAAGTTCTGGCATATTTCATCATTCGCACTTCGCCAATAATAAAACAATAAACAAACCACAATCACTGTCAATCGTATACATGTTAATTCTATTGTAACACATTTATTTTAAACACATCAAAATCTTTAAATAAAAATTAAAAAATTTTGTCAAAATAAAAAAAAATAGTCATCTATTTCTGTTCCCACCAACAATAAAACGACAAACGTGACAGTGTCACTGAAAGAAAATGTATCTAACAATAACAAATCTCAATTTGTTTTCAATCATTCAGACAGAAAATGGAACACAACAAAACAAAACCAAATAAAATTTATTTTAAATTTGCATTATTTTCTAGCAAAATAAATTGAAATTAAAAAATTAATATAATTTAAAATAAATAATGATAATAATAATATTTAAAAGCATTAAAATTTAATTTTTGTTTTTCCTTTAAAAATTACATGTAATTAGTAATAATGTTAACGACACCTGTCATGACAGAAGATCATAATAATTGAGATTATACACATTTTTAATTTATTATCATCCAATTATGGTTTTAATTTGATGAACTAATTTGTTTGACATTTTTGTATTTATGTTTGTAATTTTTTTGGATTAAAGGTTGGATTGTTGTTCGATAGGGTATATTCCCAGAGGTCCTGATTTATGACCTCCGTTAAAGAATAATGGTAAAGTTTTTCAAGAACTTTATTCAATTTTAACTTATTAAAATATATAGTAGCAAGTGTTGAGTATTATGATTTAGTATAGTTGCCACAAGACAAATTTTGATTTATTGAAAGATTTTGTATGAGAATGGTACGAAGGGAAGTTAATATACGTACGTTATTTTATTCAAGCGGTTTTATGTAAATAAATTGTTTTAATTACCATCTCATTCAACATTTCTTTAGTTATTTGATAAATTTTCAATCTAAAATTAAGTTGCTTAATTAAGCGATATGACGCGCCTTAAGAAGTTTTACCTAAAAAAAACTTTATAGCTACTTAAAACTATACACTTTGAACAGTCATTCAAAAATAGTAGTATAATTACAAAAGTTTAATAGTATAGGAGTTCACTCACCGAAAACTGTATTGGCGTTTGTCAACTGCGATGTCCATCAATGATTGTTAAAAAATGTGAATGATAGAATGATTTACATAAAAATTTCAATCCGTATTGTCAAAAAAATATTGCTATTCCAGACATCATGCAGTGCTAGTTTTAGGTAGAGGGCACAAATATATGTGGAGTTTGAGAACCACTGAATTGTATCGGATAATTTTTTTTTTGTTCCTTTATCTCCATTTAGGAGCATAGGGCGTCTACTACACTGGACCATCTAACTCTGTTGGGGGCAATCGCTTTCAGTTCACCCCATGTCTTGTCGATTTGTTTTGCTTCAGCTAGCACCGTTTTCTTCCACGTCATGGGTGGTCTTCCAACTCTCCTTTTACCTTGTGGATTCCACTCTAGGGACATCCTTGTTATATCTTCAGTTGATTTCCTCAGTGTATGTCCTATCCATCTCCATTTCCTTTGTTTTATCTCGGACTCAATGTCTAACTGCTCTGTCTGCCGTAGAAGTTCCTGGTTACTGATGGTGTTCGGCCAGAAGCATTTGATCAGTCTTCTCAGGCATTTGTTCACAAACACCTGTAGCTGATTTGTGATCTTCTTTGTGTGTTTCCACGTTTCACACCCAGACAGCAGTACTGACTTGACACATCGGATAATAAAAAGTAATAAAATGTATCCTATATAATGTAATTAAATTAAAGAAATAAGGCATTCGAATTGTGATTTTTAAACAGCAAAGTTAATTATTTTGTATTTAAGATAATTATTTTGCATAAACCGTGTGTTAAATTAAATTTTAATTGAAAGCCCACATATATTTATTTTAATTTCTTTAATGAATTTTATTTTTCGTACATAAAATTAAACTGTGATCATCATATTTCAAAACCAAAACTTATTTAAATTGTATTTTATAATTTGTAAGTTTTTTATGCGAGCTAAAACAATGACTTTGTTTGGATCATAATGAATCAGAAGATCGTTGTGCAATAATAATTATTTTGCTCTATCAAAAACTCTGTGTCTTTTCAGATCAACAAAATTCTTTATTCTTAGTCAATAAATATAAGAAATTTAATTCCTCCGACATGGAATAAATCTTCTATAAAAACTTATCATTCCCAAATAAGACATAAGTTCTGATAGTATGGCCAGAAACTTCTTGGGATTGAGTCTTATATCATCCGACCCAATCAAATGACCTAAATATTCGATTTAAGAATTTACATATTCGCTTTTACCGAATATTCTTTCAGTCTACTTAATGTCTTAAAACAATTTTCTCTACAAACATTAATTGTTTAACCTCCAATTAACAAAGCGTCTAAGAATGCTAGCACACATGGGAACCCTAGTAAAATTTCATCCATTATTTTCTGAAATATAAAAGGTGCGGTCGAAACTCCAAAAACTAATCTGTCTGAAACAACTCCTTGTGTGTATTTATCACCAAATGTTGCCTAGAAGATACCGAAACTTCGAATTGTAAGCTAAACAACGCGCTAAATTCGAAATAATATCGTTAAAGGTTGGTAGAGGATAATGCTCCGTTACAATAAATTTAATTCTTGTAACCTTACAGTCTATACACATAGACATAATTTAACTGAACCGTCAAATTTTTCAACTACCGCAATAAAGAATACTCGCAGTTTGAATGGCGAAAAGGCTTTAAACTATCTTAATTACACAATTTATGTAGTTCATTTGCCGTCTTAGTCTTAAACTATAAGGAACAATATAAGGCTTAAAAAATATTGGAGTAGCATTTTCATTCATTACTATATCTGCTTTAAAATATTTAACGGGGTTTAATGATTTCGAGAAAATACTATCAAATGTTTTAAGTAAATAATCAATCTAAACCTTATTATTTTCAAATCTGACTGCATGAACTGATTCGGTATCCACAATTGTCAACTGCCAGTTAAAATGCAATATTTAAAAATATACTTTTTTAATATGTTTATTTTTTATTTTATTAATAATAATATAAACTTACTATAAGGTAACAATTTGAATTTGATTTTTTATTTTATTGAATATCGTTTTTGACTTACGTCATCCTCAGTTCTTAAATTATTATTACAATTTTTGCTTAAACTATTACTTATATAATATTTCAACTGCTATTTTTTATTATTTTGTCATATATTTTGCTAGTTTTAGTGTTAATTTTATTATTTATAATGTTGCTATTGTTTTTATGTTTATATATTTCTATTTCTTCCAATCTATCTAGATGTTGTCCTTTTCTTTTTTTATGTAATATGGTTAAATTTGTGCTGATATTGGTATATTTGTATTTTTCTATTTTAAATGTTGGGCATATCACGGGCAAACTATTCCATTTGTATGCAGTTCGGATATAGAAGTCTTTCAGCGATCTACCAGTATGACCACGGGATCTCGACCGTTTGACTGCTTGCGCTAGCCAATTGCCGAGTGAAGCGGGGGTAAGAATAAGTTTGAGGCATGATGCTGCTGATTTCATCCAAGCAATGTTGATGACGATATTTGTAAAAAACAACGAGGTCAGCAACAGTGCGACGATGTTTTTGTGAATCAAGATATCTCTCCTTTTTGTAATGAGTAGCTAGTTTTGACTATTAAACTGTTAACTTCACCATTTTCACAAACTACTAAAATTTACATTGTTGATGTTTTTTTATCTGATATCACGATTTTTTGTAGTAAATAATATATTTTAGGAGCTTGGATTAGAATTAAATAAATTATAAAACTAAGAATAGTTAATGATTTCATTTTAATACAAACAATTTCATTTATTGTTATCGATTTATTTTTATACCAACTTCAACGATTGATTGAACTATTCCCAATTTTTCGGCGTTTCTGCGTTCATGTGACGTAACTGAAAAGGAATAATTTAACAAAAACAAAGGCAGTTGCTAATGCATAATTGTCATCCCAATACGGTAGCATACAAACAGAGCATAATGGGCAACAATTTTTGTTAAATTTGGTCGAAGAGTTGCAAATAAAGATACCAAACTGACATGTTTATCGTGCACCAAAGTTCGTCATTATACATATGTTGCAATTTGTAAGCTGATATTTCTTATACTGATAATGGACAAATGATGAAAGAAACGTCGCTAGACATCTAATTTATATTCTAATTTATTATAAAACGATTCGAAAACTAAATTTAATTCTTCACTGTAATGGAATTTACATCATCTGTTTTTTTTTATATTAAATGTGCTGTGTAGTAGGAATTACACTATGAGTCATAGGATAGAGAAAAAGATAGAGAAAACATAGGATAGAGAAAATAAAAATAAAAGAAAAGAAAAAAGCTAATATATTTTAAAAATTTGCATGAGCAAAACTAAAATGGAGTTGCCAATAATCTGAGCTAGAGACATATGTCTTGATCATGTGACACACTGTTTTCTTTAATGATAAAGTGCACACATAGAGTTATTTGAAAGCTCTAATCTAAGATTGAGGGTGCTACAGTTGACTGAATATAGTTCATGCGCCAGCACCCCTAAGACAGCATCTTGACTAGTGATATATCACTGTTGTTACCAGTATATGATATCTCACGTTAACTCATATGTCAATAGCAGGTACTGGAGTATACGGGCTTATCACACCCCTAGACCAAAAAATTAAAAATCAACAAAAACTGATGCTTTCATGCAGGTTGCAGAATAGTTCTAGCTAATTGCGGTTTACTTTTATTTTAAAAAATTTTAGCTATCGTCAAAAATAAGGTTGGCTTTTTTCCGAAGAGTGAAATAAATAAATAAGAAATAAATAGCAAGGGGGTGGGGAGAATCACATGCAAATTTCGGTAAAGCTGGTCACTCTAGCTGTATGACACCACTAATCTACACTAACATTTGATAATCACTAGCATCACCTCACACCATACCTAGTTCGTTATTTACACGATGTGCTCATATTCATAGACTCAGGGACGATTAGCATTTGGAAGCATCAAAATAGGATACATATTTGTTTTATACTATAAAAATATATATTACAAAAACAAACAATAAACAAATAGCTTTTTCCCGAAAAAAAATTGACATTTGTTATCAGCTGTTTGTATTTCGAAAACTTTAAACAATTGTTATTTCTTGCAAATCAAGATTGTTTTGTGTTATCTTTAAGTTGTTTTTGCTATATTTGAATTATAATTATTTTTGCAGTAAATTTTAATACATAATTAATGATTTCTATTTGTTATTACATGCAGATTACATGCAGCAATATAACGATTTGAAGTTTAAAGAAATAGTATATTATTGAATTAGGAGCTAAAGTTGTACTTTTTGTGTTGAATTTGGCAAACAACTCAATTATAGAGGAAACACAAAAAGTCACTTTAGCTCCGAATTCAATACACTATTTTTTCGGCAAACGTTTAAATTTGTTCAAAAATATGAAATTAATGCATCAAATTTTTTATAAATATGTTTTAGGTTATAAATTTTCTGAAATTAATTTTTATTGATTTTAAATCATTAAAATGAACTGAAATGCATTCAGTTTTGAACAAATTAATAATATCATGTTATTTTACTTTACCGCCGCCGTAAAAATATGAAAATTACTTTACTGCCGCCGTAAAAATATGAAAATTACTTTACAGACGCAGTAAAAATATGAGTTACTTTACAGCCGCCGGCAGATAAAATAAAAATGGCGTTACTTTTGCAGCCGTCGGCTAAAAAGTAAGACTTTAGCTACTCCCCAGCGGCAGTAAAGTTAAACTTTACAGCCGTTTGCCGAAAAAAACTATTGTTTTGTTGTACAGTCATATTTTTAAACAAAGCCCTAAATTTATATATTTCGCCTAAATGTATTTATGGTTGATGTTACTTATTAATTTAAGTACATATCCACATTCTGGTAAATTTATTATTTCCAATACATATTCGTTTACGAAATCTTAACCAAATCTTAAAATTAAAACTTTTAACATCAAGCTAGACATTTTGGTACCAACAAATTATTTCGTTTGAAAAACTGTTTCTTGAACGAAATAAAAACAAGATAAACAAAAAATTTAACTCAAATTATACTTATAATGATTTATTTATGTTTTAGGTTTTGTTTATTTTTCTAAACAAATACTGCCTCTCGATTCATAAAATTTAAACATAAATCGAAAAACATTAAATCATTTTTATTTGTTTTGTTTGTGATTTTTAACACAACAACCGAATATGTAGTCGACAAGAGGAAGTGCTATGTTACCAAAACATTCGAGTATTTTGTTGTTGATTAAAGTTTCGTTTGTGAAATGTGAGACTTCTAGTGGTTGACTTTCATAGATTTCATGTATATGTATTATGTACGTTAATAAATTCTAAGGGTCTTATGCTTTTTAATGTTTTGGTTTGTTTTCTGTAATTTTCTGATCATTTTGGGTCGTTTTGATGGATCTTATAAAACGAAAATTTTATATAAAAACGAAAATGCAAATGAGCAATAACAAATCTTGTAACAAAGGAATAATATTGGCACATAATTTTTGAAAAAACTCTTTAAGCTACAATAGGCCAGTACAGATACATTTTAAAAGGTAATAAATAATTTTAATTAGTAACAGCATGAAATTTGTTGGATACGGAAGAAAATATAGCGCAATTTCGCGATAGGAAAAATAAATTAAAGTTGAGCCGAGTTACAAGGGTAAAATCGGGTGAATTTTTAAAGTTGGGATATGGTTTTTCACGATTTCCAGCGAAACTAGACCTTCCATCGAAAAAAGTGATATGTAAAAGTTGGAGGTAATAAAAATGTATCAAAAGAGTCAATTTTTTCTAGGAAGTATCTAAACAAAACTAGTTAATAGTTATCCTACATTTTTCAAGGATTTCAATTGTAAATTTTAAGAAATAACGAAAAATTTAAAACAATGATTGAAAAATTACTTTTAAAATCAAGTCTTTTTCAGTTTTTCTACTGGAAAGCATTTCCCATAGTAATGTTTATTTTTTTACACCATCTAAAAGTAGAAGTTTCACCGAAAATAAAGATAACTGTTTTTTTGAAAAATCTGTTTCCAGCACATGGGGATTTTAGGGTGAAAACGAGGTCTCTTTTTAGGTAGATTTACCTATTGCGAGAATCTACCTATTGCAACGTGCTTCATCTCGGAATTTCGGAAAAAATTTTACTGCCTACCGACTATATATGATAAGCGGAGACGGAAAATCAAAACGAAAAAAAAAATATATCCCTACCTCAGTCGTCTCTAGTGTGTGCCCACCAGGGGGTGCTAATAAGGCAGCACCTTCCCGCGACCCTGGCGGCTAAGCCAAGGTCCCCTTTCTCGCTAGACATGAGAACAGGTTTACGGTTTACAATAGCAGGGTGGAACCCACTATATAACTCAGGTACCTTGCCAAGTCCAGACCAGTGAGCCCTGAGGTTATCTATATGGTTGTTCTTCCTTAGCAAACCCATATATTTTACTGCGTGTTCTGGTATATAATAAATACTTCTTTTTAACAAGAATCCTGTATACTCTAATATAGTTCTATCTTGTCTAAAATATATTGATTCAATTTTCTTATCACTAAAATAATAATATCGATGTAGCACAACTGCTTATAAACAACACAATTTTAATTTGAAACGATATAAATAATTTTAATTAAATTATTCGATGAAAATTAATTGTTGGTACATAATTATTTATTGTACATAATCATGTTTAGTAGTGTACATAATTATTCCTTGTACCTACTTATTTATAGAGTTTATGATTAAACATATAATTATAATATTTTAAACACAAAAAGTTATTTCAACTATTTTTTTGATAAGACTAACAGTCAAATTAGAAGACAAAATTCTTAAATCTAAATTTTGAAAAGAAAAAAACAAAAATTTTTTCAAAACAAAAACGAAAGTCAAGGCAGTCTCTATTAAAATTTCAAAAACATTTAAGTTTGAAACATCACCACTCATCGCTTGTAGCAAAATATACTATTTTTATAAATAATTAAATAAATAAATAAATAAATAAATAAATATTTTAAGTAATGAAATGAAAAAGTCGTGCACCATACTAGATACAATTTGGTACATATTTGATTTCAATTTTATTGATAAGTTATTGTTATTTACGAATGTTTATAGTGCATTTAAAAAACCTTTTGGTAGAAAGAAATTTGGACACCAAATAAAATTCGGTTAAAACGGAATGGCCTGCCAGTGATCGGCCTGCCAGTGGGGTTTTAAAAAAACACGTACAAATGTGTGTACTGTAAAAAGAAACTAATGACAAAGGTTATTTCCATAGTGGTCCAATTTCTATACAAACTTCTAAGCAGAAATTGATCTTAAACTTATTTAATGAAGGGAGAAGTTATTAATGCTAAACTTGCAGTCTAGTCGTTTGTTTATGTTAGTTATTTGGTTTACACTAACAGAAATATTCTTAAAATCCATATGTAGGTTAAACATATACAAAGGCTCTAACTTTCTGTTTAACATGCAATAATTTTGGGTTCAACGTTCTCCAATTAAGTATATGAAACATGTAATCTAATTATTCCTTAATCTGATTTCTGTGTTTATTGGTGGAAAAACAAATTATATATGAAAATTGTATTATGTATTTTGATCAATATGTAGAACAATATTCCAACGTTCAACCTTTATACAGATAACAAACTAATAAGGAAATAGGTATAGACTATGGGAGTATGAATTTTTATGTTTAATTTCCTGTTATACTATCATACCTTAACTTTTATGCGATGCTAGATAGGATTGATATATTGGAAATATAATCATTTAGCGTATTTAATTATTTATTTCAAATATCAAGAACTTCTATTGAAAATATCTGATAACCATGTGCAGGATTTGCAATTAGATAAAGAAAAAATATGTTAAAAAATATGTGTTTTTAGTGTTTTTAGTTTTTACCGAGTCATATAAGGTATCATATAAAAGGAGGATAGGTTTAAAATTTTAGAAAATTTGTGTAAAATTTCACCTATTTCAAGTTTCTATGTTTTCCAAATTTATTTTTGAACCTAATGGAATAGCTCTGTTGTGATATCATGGATTTCTCTTTTCATAATCACATCCTTTATAGCTTCTACTGACGCTGTCACTTCCCGATTTTAAAGTTGCTTAGGTTGGTGAAAGTTTTTTATATGTTCGTTCCAAAATAAATTTGCCATCATGCCAATGATACACACGTACAGACTGAATGGAACACTAGAGCTTCTTTTTCTGCAAAACATCCAGTACGTAAGGAACGCCTAGAAAGTGGTTTTGGCTATCATGATTGAAAAACTTTTTAGATTAGCATTAGAGTACTAAAAATGTAAAACGTTGAGTTACAATAAGGAAAACGATCTCCTCAGAATTGAAATATTTTTGATGACAAAACCTTGCCTGACAATAAACTATTGTCTGGGTCCTAGTGTAGTTCGTTACCCAAGTCAATTTACCATTAATCAACTTCTAACTTCTTATTCTGCTTTACATTGAATCATGAAATTCTATACTCTTTTAAAATACATATGTACTATTAATATTAATAATTAATTAAATAAACATTTGTATTTAACCTTAATAGCCTAATAATAATAGTTATTAAAATAGATCATAAAATAAATTTAACGCTTTCGTTAACTTCAATCAATTGAAATGTTTGTCATTATAAATATGCATGCAACAATTAATATTAATTGTTTAATTTTATATTTTGCGTAACAACTAATCTGAGATATGTTATTGTAAATCATAACAATAAAAATTATTATGTAAAAAATATTTGTTAAGGAATTACTTTGGTGACATTTATAGTTTTTCTTTGGTTGTTAAGATTTTAATTAAATGATAAAATATATGTATACTGGTTCAAAAAGATGTTAGAAAAAATTACAAACGTAGTGTGGATATAAAACACAACATATGAGTTTAGGTTTTTTCGATGTAAATTCGTGTAAGTTGAATACCATGTATTCAGTAACTGCAGATATATTAGTTGGCTCAATTGGTCCCAATAGACTTTGCAATTTTCATCATCGTATGAATATTTTTTTTATTACAATGTGACACAACAACATACGTTCTGAGCTATTGATGGACGTATATTTTACATCGGAAAAAATTCCAAATCAAAGATAAGTTTGTTTTGTTTTTGTTACTTTAATTATTGTTTGATTTATATGTATAACTTTATATATTTTAGTAGTTTCGTTAATAGTTTTCCTGTAGTACTATTAATTGAGTAAGATTTTATAGTTCACTTTCTTTATAGTTTTCCTTCCTTTGTGTTACGTTTAGAGTTTATGATTCTTATATAAAATTTTAATTACGGTTTCATTATTTAGATTGTCAATTTTAGCAGTCAGCTTAGACTTAATTTCAGGTTATCCAGAGTTTGAAGTAGTCAATTTAGATTTTATCAATTTAGGTCTTATTAATTTTTTCGTCTTATTGCTGGGTTTTGCTAAAGTTTCGCTTTCCATTAAAATGGCAAAATTATCTATTAGGTATGCGAACATAAGAGGATTGAAGTTTGAACGTTAACCTTAATTCAGTCCATCTTTTCGTGAGAATATCAAACCTTATATTTTAAGTTTTTAACGGAAACGATTATAAGTGCGCGGGCTGTAACCTTAGATAAAAGTAGATATCTTTGTCCCAATTATGAACTTAAATCCTCTTTCTACATTAAGCATGGAATTTGTGCTTATATTAGAAATACTACACCATATGTGAGATTAATTAAATTTGTATTAAATACAAAATTTCACAATATGGTCTCACTAAAATTTAGTTGCCCAAATCAAACATTGTTTGTCTTTAATTTATTTCATGACCTATCTGAAAAAAAGATAAGTTGAGTATCCTGATGCAAAGATTACAGTTCTTGGAGATTTTAATGGTCCACCATCAAGAATGACTTACACACAGCTCTAAAACTGACGAGGTTGGTAAACAGACTGAGTTGTTTGCTCTTTAATACAATTTTGCTCAGATAATAGACCTAGCCAACCAGAGTTCCTGACATTCCAGGACAAAGTAGCATTTTACTTGATTTGTTTTTGACAAACGATCTATAGTTGGTTCAATTTAAAATATCAGAGTCATTGGGTGGTTAAGATCATATTTTGATCTCTATACACAACTAAATATACAAATTCCGAAACAATTTAAAGCGAATCCTCGTCATGTTTGGGATTACAAAGCTGTGGATTGGCAAGGACTTAAATGTTTTTTTTAATGGTTTCCTTGGAAACGTTATTACCTTACCGGCCCAGACCCAGACATAACTGCGACAAATTTTTCTGAAACTATAATCGATCGTATGCGCTTGCGCAGATTTATTCTTTATAAATTGATCATAGATATGAAGGCAGATCTATGGTTTTCGAGTAAATGCAAAAAGCAGCTATAAAAGCTAAAAAAGGTTTTTCGAAAGTTTAATCTAAGCAAAACTGATGAAAACCTTTGACAGTAACGAAAAGAGAGAAATTTATGCCTAAAGCTAATAGATGAAGAGAAATATTTATATAATAAGAAAAAAACATCTAAATTCGCTAAATTCATTTTGCCTACATTCAACATCCGACTGGTTCGCGCAATTTTTATAAATCCGCAAAGGCTGTACAAAGCAATTTTTGAAAATATTAGCTACCACCTCTTGTTGATAGAGATGTACCTATGATTGACCCAAAAGAGTAAGCTAATTTGCTTGAAAACTATTTCTCTATAAATTCTACTTTAAAAGAACATAATTTCCAACCTAAACCAATTCCTAAAGATTCTTATAAAATGAGGCTGATAATTGTTCGTAAAAACGTTAATCGAAAGATATGCTTTTACAAGTTAATACTAATATGGCATCAGGCCCTGATTTTATTCCTCCAATTATACTTAAAACATTTGCTAGGGAGCTACAGTAAAACCCCGATTATCCGACATTCAATTACCCGAATATTCAGATAACCGGAATTTAAAATTTTTGAATTTTTTCCTCTTTTACAAGAAATATGTTTTTTTGTTTAGGCAATTTACAAGAAAAATTTAAAAATATTCTTATTTTTTATTTTATTTACTTATTTTTGTATTTGTATAAAATATTATTCTGAAAATCTATTGAAGAAAATCCTAATAAAATATTTATATGGAGAATAACATGAAATCGTCATAAAATTTCATTTACATTCAATTATCCGGAATTTTCCATTATCCGGCATGCTTCAGTCCCCGAGCATTCCGGATAATTGGGCTCTTTAGTATTAAAATCTTTTATTTGCCAGATAAGAAAGGGATTTTCCCTGAAGTATGGGAAATGGCTAGTGAACAGACAGTTTCAGAAAACGAAAGTAAGACTGATCCTACAAATTACACAACCATTTCATTTTTATCGGTTGTAGCTAAAATATTTAAAAAGTATTTGTAAAATTTAATTTAATGAGCTTCTTTGAGTCTTCGAAAATACTTAATAAGAGACAATACGGATTTCGAAAGGCTTAAACGAGTAACTTATATCTGATCGAAAATTCCGAGTCTACTGAAGTGATCAAATCGATGTGACCTAAATCGGCAAACCTTTGTCACACCAGAACAACTGTAGCTACCCATCCGTTTACGGTTCAAATAAATAGATGTAGAACTGTAGGCTTCCAACGTAAAATTTTCAACAGACTCTCATCTATGGAATGCTTTACTATCGTGGTTTTTCCTGATGAGTTTAATCCTCAAAGGTTTAAAGTCGGCGTTCAGAAATTTCTCAGGGACTCTTAATTTGGATTTCGTTCTTATCCCTAGCTGGCATGGTTTAGTCAATCGGTAGCAATCGGTAGCCAAAGATACTAATGTCTCGCCAACCTGTAAAACATTGCCGCCACCCTGCGTCATCCCCAGAGCAAAATTTTATTTTTCGAAAAAATAGTATTTTTATTACTATAGAATAGTATTTATATTACGTATAGTTTGCTATCGTTTTTCGGCTTAAATATTATGAAAATGGGAGCAAAGTTATGATTGCATTTAAGTATTTTTGTAACTATCAATGGCTGGCAAAACTTAATTCGGCTAACATAATGCTAGTCGGGCTCTTACAGTGTTTTTTGCGTTGAAAACAATATATACGCAGTAACAACCAGCACATGCACGCATAGATAGCAGTGTTATAAAATAAATGCATTTAAGGAATGCAGTACTTAAATCAACTAATTCGTTTATTACAAGTTAAAGCCATCTTTTTAACCGATGTACAATATTATTATCTTCATACGAGTAAATTTCTAGTCTTGGTCTGTAATTATATGTAGTTTAAATTATTTTTAATAATGAATTAAAACAACATATTTACTTGAGTATATAATGTTTGTTTTTTGGGGTCGGAAGATTTAGTTCTTTTTGATTTTTTTATTAAATTATGAGAATAAGAAATAATGATTGTTCAATGTTCAGGAAAAATTAAAAAGCAGTTCAATTACCTCACAAAGAATGTTTTGTTCATATTATTTTTAGATTCAGTAAACTCAAGCGGCTTAGTTTAATTAATTTGGTTTGGATGTCAAATTAGTCATATGTTAGGGAGATTATTAACAGTTCATTCAATTTTAGCAACATAAATTGGTGTTTTTCAAAAGAACTATTTTATAATCATTAGTCTGTGGCAAACATCAAAACTAAAATCATTTCTCAAAAAATTGTAAATTTAGCAGGCGATGATTTCCTTAACATTTATGAAAAAACAAAAAAGATATTATTATTATTCAAATTTTGTTTTTTCCAAATTGTTTAAGTTCTTATGTTTCGGGTTAAATTAAAAATGTAATTCTCTATATAAATTATATTGCATCGCCTCGCCATTAATTTGATAAATATAATAAGGCAAATTTTATGTAACTTGTATAATTTATTTCGTATAAATACAAATAAACTCTGAAATGTTATTGTGTTTTGGGGGAATCTAATTTATATTCGTGCTACTTAATAATGGATCAAGACCATTAGTGAATGTGGAAGCTACTGTACCTGAAGAATTTGGGAAATAAATTTAACTCATTATGTATCAACCATACAACAACATTTTATCTGCTGTCTTTTGTGATTATTTTACGTGAACATTAAAATTGGTAAATCATAGCCGAAGATTCAGCTTAATCAACACATTCAAAAATTCAACGCCACTAGCAGCCAGTCTCTATAATAAAATCTACCTCCACTCAACGCAGTATCATCCAAAAGTCATTACACAATAACCTTGAATAATATATTTTATTCTCTTCCATTTAATTATATCAACTTTATGTTTTTTCGATAATAATAGTATGTATTATTGTATTGTTTTCTAACCTATAGTCTAATGAACTTAACCTATTGTCTATTGAAAATTTTCCTATAAAAAAATTATCATTATTCAATTGGTATGATTCCATTTGGTCAAATTGTTTTGATTTCATTAACATTATTTTCAAATTATAATCACAATTGCTTTGATAAGTTTTGTTCAAAAATCAAATTTTAAATTAAATTCTCTTATTTCGTTTAGTTGAACTTGGTTGATTGTATAAGATGGGGTTTTTTTATCATCAGGATTTTTTAATAAGAAATTTGATTTATCAATTAAAACTTTATTGTTTTAATTGAAGAAAATGTTTTTATTTTATATAATACACAATTCTTTGTCAGAAAATAAAGTATTGTAATCGATTCGTGATTAATGAATTTTATTCTCTTGCAAATTAAAATTCTCGCTCGTGCCTCGCTCAAATTTTAAACTTTTGCTTGAGAATAAACTATTTCATTATACACTCATGGATTAAACTACTATATTTTGACATTTAATTAAAATTTGATTTAATTTTATTTAAGGTATTGATATAAGAGTTCCACACACAATTAAATTGTTTAAATAATAATAGCATGGTATTGATTTTGGATAGATTATCAAGACACGATCAGGACACGAACAATCGCTATCCATCGTTGTAATCGTTAAATTTGTCTAACAAATCAGTATTTCTTTTGCATTCTCTTGATTTATCCATATTATTATGTTACCACTACCTACTACCTAGGTAGCATGGCGTTAACGTTGAATTTCGTAGTGTCTTTACCTATACAACTGGATGACCGAAGTTGAAATAAAAATTGAAAGTAATTTTGTAACAGCCATCTATTTTTTGATTTCCAAACTAACGATATAATAATGTATCCTTAATTTCTTTTTATTACTTTCTTGCCGTTTATTTTAAGTTATTTATTTAATTACATATAATAAATCGCAAGTTACATAAATAAATCGCTTCTCTCAGAAGCTAAAAACATCTGTAGGGCCCTTTCTAAGTATGCCATTTTTATTTTATAAAAAAAAAATTATTAACAATAACTTAATTTTAATAGGTAGATTAAAAATATTAATATTATATTAAGAATAAATCAATATTAATATTTTATAATTTTAAATAATTTAATAATTTTTTTTTCTTTTTTGTTTATATTAATATTTTTAATAATTATTTTTATTTATTAGATTTAGTTAATAATAATTTATTTTCGGAAACAAAATTAAAACTGGATTCCCAATAATCCAGCAATGAGCTGATGCAATTTCCTTGAGCATGTGTCGCATAGTCTTTCTCAATAACTAAGTGCAAAAGTGCCACATATGAAAACACATTTCTTCGAGGAAACAATAGCGTGACCGCATCAAGAGATAATCCATAACTACTATCTAAACAACTACCGTTCACAGAATAGAGTGCCTTTGTCCCAAATAATATTACCATAATGCAATTCCTTTGAAGGCGTTGATGGTCTTCCAATGACATCTACTATGTGGTCAATATTAGCTGTGATTGCTGAGAAAACTCAAATTCCTCCTTTTATTGCTGGTTAATTCGTATTACGAAGGAATTATTACTTTTGGCAGAATAAAATTTCATAGAAATTTTTTTAAATTTTTGTTAAATTAAATAAGAATTTTTTTTTCTATTCCTTGTACAACTATTTATTATCCTATACCCCTTTGCAATATGAACTAAAATCAGAGAAAATACTTTATCAGCAATTTAAAATAGTATATTATTTAATTAGGAGCTAAAGTGCTACTTTTTGTGTTAAATCTATAGTTACGAACGTAGGAAGAGCCCGACAATTATAGACGAAACACAAAAAGTCAATTTAGCTTTGAATTAAATACACTATTTTTCGCCAAGCGTTTAAATTTTTTATAAATTTGAAATTAATGCCTCCGCAAAACTATGGAAAGAAAATGTCGACACTTTACTACCGTCGTAAAAACATGAAAGTTACTTTACTTGCGCCGTAAAAAATGTGTGGGTGCTGATGCTGATCCTTTTTAATTCCAAAAGATTTAAAAAATGTCTTCACCAACACCTCAGAACGTATGTTGTTGTGGGATCTAGGTCTCAAAACGTATATATGTGTTGTTGTGACATATATTGTAATCCCTATTACACAACACTTTTTATAAAAAAAAAATTTGTTGTATTTTTTAAAAACCTAAAGGGTCCCTTTGTTTCGGCGGCACTGTATCGTTAAGTTTGGACTTTTAATACAAATCAACTTTATTATATATCAATAACAAAAAAAAATTATAAAATAAATTTACCGGGAATCAATGTTTATTATTATTGTTTTTATTATTATTGTTTTTATTATTATTGTTCAACATTCGCATGTGACTTTGGCGCAACGACTGGTAAATATTATTTTTATTTTTTTAACAATCATCTGTTTAAGTGCAACGCTTCGGGTCCAACAAATTGTTGTTTATAAATCATAAATTAAGATTTAGTCATTATGGTTGATTAATGTTGAAGAAATGTGAGGTTTGAATCAATTACAAATAATAAGGTGATTGAAACATTTTTTTAATGTAACAATTATATTTGAAGTAGTAGTGGCCTTGGTTCCTTTTGCTTTTGGAGTCGTCATAGGGCTTGTTCTTTGTTCATTTGTTGAACTAGCTGATGATGGTTTCAAAAAAGATGGTGTCGTTTCGGGTTCTGGCTCATCGTCTTTCTCTTCAAGTAAATGTTAGTTTTTATCAATTAAATTAAGAAGATCGTCTTTATTTAGGTTATGATCGTAATTTACAAAATTCTTGCACACAAAATATTTTTTTTTGTCAAATCCATCTTCTTCAATAGTATATCAATGCATCAAATCTTCGAAGTGCCTTAGTATAGTATAGTATAATATTAGAATTTGCAATGAGCTTTTCGCAATTTCTCATGATATAATCTTTTCACAGTTTGCTTACTTTTATTTCAGAAGAGTTATCTATTTTAATTGTTATAGTTTAGTTAGAACACACTTTTTTGATATCTATATAATTTTATTACAAGCGATCGATTTCGCAATATAAACTTTCATTTTGAAGGATCCTTCTGGTAATAAATCTTTTGGTAATAAATCTCTAGGTTTTTAGATTTTGGTAATAAATCTCTACTCTAACGGCTGAAAAATAGTTGTATTAGGTAGTAAACATTTATATAATGTCAGAATATTTAAGATCCGTGGGATGGCATAAGCATTATCAACATTTTAAAAATCTTTTTTTTAACTTTTGGGACAAACGTTTTGTAGAACCACAAGAAGTAGGTAATTTACTCATATCAAAAACGTTTGAAAGCTTGAGAAAAATCTAAGATGAATGAGTAATGGTTTTGTTATAAAACCGCTTGATCCATTACTTTCAAATAATAAAGAAACGCGAAAATCGGATTCTTGTGCTTTTTTCTAGTTTTGAGATATGTGTGTAATCTCCAGCTGTTAAGGATTCGTTTACCTTCAAATATCATCTTGTCTTCTATTTACACGGTTTTGTGTTTAGGTCACAGCGTTCCGTTTACAATTACTTAATTCTGTCTAAAAAAACCTGATTAAATACTATTCCTTTGAATCTAGAAAAATCGATCGTATTCTAAACTTCTTTAATCCGGCAGGTTCCTTTAAACGAAATAAGAAATAATGTTTATATGTCCCTTCACTGTAAAAGTACGTAATAAAAAAAACAAGTCCAAAACACATATTTCGAATAAAATTTAATGTTGCATTTCGTTAAGATTTTTTTATAACCGTAACAATATTATTTTTATATATAAACATTTTTTAGCTATAAATATGAATTATAATATGAAATTAATTATATATTATTGAATTAATAAAATAATTTTAATATGAAATATATAACAAATTATTTTTGAAATCTTCATGAAATTTTTTAAATTTAGCAATATTTATTTTAAATTTCTTCTTTTCTTTATTTCACTTAAAAAATATTGTATTTAAGTTTTACAAAACATATATCTTTTTATTTAAAATAAAAATTAATTACTTATTAAAAAATTTTGTATTTATCTAAAACGATACAATATTATTTTGGTAAAATTAAAAATGTAGACACAAGTTCAAAATAAATATTGTTATATGTTATAATTAAAATATGACTTTGTAATAATATTCAGACTTCGTTCGATATTATCATAAAAAAATTTGATATTCTAATACGGACCTTAAACAAATCTGAATTACACTGTCAATATCAATTTATTTAAAAATACAATAAATGATAACCAGCAAATCTTTAAAATTTACATGAACAACGGCGCCATGGACCGTAGAGTCTGCGTGCCAGGACAAGTTCTACCTCGTGCAACCTGTCCATCCCTTTCTAATCTAATCTAATCTACATGAACAAAACGTTCATGTAGTTGGGTTGCCAATAGTCTAGCATATGCCTTGATTATGTGTCGCACTGTCTGTCTCAACGATTAAAGCCCAGATATACGCATGGAGGGATCAGATACGCATGGAGGGATCAGTTTTTATTAATTTGTTAATTTTTTTCTATTTTTTGATCCACGGGTGTGACAACCCCGCGTACTCCAGTCCCTGTTATTGGCACATGAGTTAACGTGAGATATCACATACCACTGGCAATAGCAGTGAGATATCACTAGCCAAGGTGATATCTTAGGGGTGCTGGCAGATGAACTGTATTCAGTCAACGGTAGCACTCTCAATCTTAGCTAATGAATGTTCCTTGATGCTGGAACGCTGTAGCTTGCTCGAAGAAACGAGCTTTCATATAACTATGTATCTGAGCTTTAATCATTGAAAAATATACTGCGTCCCATAATCAAGGGTTATGCCATTAGCTGGACTATTGGCAAACCAATTTTACTTTTGTTCCTGCAAATTTTTAAAACAAATTTGCTTTTTATCTCTTATTTTATTTTTATTTTCCCTATCCTATCACGAAATATTGGCCTATGTCATATTTTATATGTGATAGGATTTATAGTTTAGTTGTCCAATATTTAACAAAAAATATTAAAAAAACAAAAAAAAACAGATTTGCGTCCATTAACATCCTTAGAACGCATGTTGTTGTGGGACCTTGGTCTTAAAAGGTTTTTATGTGTTGTTGTGACACATATTGTAATGCCTACTACACATCACATTTTATTAAAAAAAAAAAAAATATGAAGTTATATGAAGGCTCGTTTCTTCAAGCAAGTAATAGCGTGCCATATACAAGGAATATGTCATAGCTAAGATTAAGGATGCTACCGTTGATAATAGAATTTTTCCACCAGCACCCCTAAGATATTATCTTGACTAGTGACATCTCAATGCGATTGCCAAGTAATATTTGACGTTAGTTCATACTTTCATACTGCTATTGGAGGGACTAGAGAACGCAGGGTAGTTACACTCGTAGAATCTACCCGATGTAACATCCAGGGTCACCTGTAGTCTTGAAAAAAATGTGAAAGAAAACTATATTAAAGTTTTAATTTCGTTACTAAAAATTTCAAAATGGAGGATTACTAAATATTATTTAAGAAAAACCTGTACTAGAAATCAAAAATAAAATTAAAATCCTTTAATTAGTTGGTCAAACTTAATACGGAGATTGCGTGACATGAAATTTGCATACAAATTTAACATTGTATAATCGAATGTGAAAAATGTCGATTCATTTTCACTATGATTTGGTACGCTGTTTGCCGGGAAAAGTTGTTAAATTATAATGTTTTTTTTTATATTTGCCATCACAAAAGTCTCCGAATAATTTATCGCTGCAAAATAATGTTTTGGACAATATTTCACTGCGCAATTTTAATATTTAGTTTATCCTATGTAATTTTATTTTACAATAAATATTTCTTTTCGATATTGTCAATAATATACAAAAACTAAAAACATTTCTAAATTACCTTTCTAAAACGTTTCTAAATTACCAACGAATTAAATTTCTCTCCAATGAGATAGTTCACAACTTTTTCTCGGCTGTTTCACTGGATAGTTTAAAGAACTTTGGAGATCGCGTTAAAATATCACTACACTCAATCACCGTTTAGCAGTGAATACTGCCACTAGTTCCAGGACAAACATATATTACAACTCAATGCACAATCAAAATTGATATTTAGCAAATAGTTGAATCGCATTCAAAGTGTAATCAAAACGTTTGCAAAAAATTTCTTTTAAAATTTATAAATATTTTCTATTTGTTTATTTAAAATTATGTTTTTTTAATTAATAATCATTTTAGATATAAATTGAAATTTATTTTAAACTAAAAACTGTTTCGTTGATTTTTCTTATCTAAAATTCGCCTTGATTTGTTTATATTCAGAATATTTATTTTAATTACATAATTGTATAATTTCGCTTCTGGTATGAAATATGATTTAAGACCATGTTATTTATTTTGAAAATAAATAAAAATTTTAAATGAGAATAGGAAATAATGAACATTAGTATGAATGGAATGTTATGATTTAAAAGAAGTGATATAATATTAGCGAAGTGAGGATAGTATGCAAAAGATAGCTGAATATTTATTTTAGATTGATCGTTCATTTATATAATTTTGCATAAAAAGGGTATTTATTTGAATATTTTTCTGTTTATAACGATGCCAGAAACCTTCAGCCAATTGTAGGGAAGGTTGTGTTCGAAGTCTACCTGATATTTTTGGAAGCATGTTTCTTTAATGGCCTGATCAGTTTGATCAAGATAGACTTTGGTGGTATCAACGACATCATTGAAGCTTATTTTGATAATTTATCTATTGTTTGCGGTGGGGTCCTCTACATACCTCCAACAACTAATGATGAATTATAATTTAAAACTTGCTACCCCACTTTCAAAACTTAAATTTAAAATCCAATAAAATATATGCATCGAATTACACCGCTTAATTAAGCATACATAATTTAATATTTCTTTATCATTATTAAAGAAAATTATAATGCATGCTACAAAATAAATATAATTATATAAAATAAGATAAATAAAATAAGATAATTTTTGTGACATTAAATGCCACACATACACACTATAAACATTATTCATTTGGTTAACAAAATTATTTATTTATTTTTATAATTATAATAAATTGTGAGGGGCTTCGTGCTATGAATGCACAATATAGCTGTATTCAAGTGTATTTTCTTCTTACATTTGGAATTTGGATATCAGATAACCTTAAATGGTTAAAAGAAAAGTGAATGAAACCGAAAATATAAGATAATGTGTATAATTATTTGTGAAGAATTTGGGACAAAAGTATGTAACCATCTTTTATATTGCTGGGCTGGAAATAGTGAAAGACGTGAGCTCATAAGTAAATTATGTCTATTACATACTGATCATGGCTTAGAGATCACACTAGTGCAGTTAGTAGTCCTATAGTAGTTAACGAAACAACGCTCAATTTTAATTCAAGTGAATTCGTTGGTGATACTATACAAAGGCTTGGCTTAAGTTTGAATGTTTATATTTCACATAAAATATTAGCATATGCGCTTTATCTCATTAATTTGAAAAAAATTATTGCTGAATTATCGATTATTTAAAAAATATCTTGATCCAAACTTAGTTTCAAAGTTTCACTTCTATTTTTCATGCTTTCTATTTTTTAATAAAGTAAATAAATTATAAAATTAATAGATTAAATAAATTACATAAATTCAAGAAATCACATAATTTAAATAAATTAAATAATTTAAATAAATTAAATTAAATAAATAAATTTCATAAATATTTAATTAATTAAATGAATTAAATAAATTAAATAAATTAAACAAATTAAATAAATTAAAAAAGTTAAATAAATTAAATAAATTAAATAAATTAAGTAAATTAAATTAATTTCATAAATGAAATAAATTTAATAATAGATATAAATTAAATAAATGAAATAAATTAAATTAATTAAATAAATCAAATAAATTAAATAAATATATTTAATTATAAAAATTTTTTTTTCTGTTTTGTTTCAACCAAAAATGTATTTAAATATTACAAAAATATTATTTTTCAACATTTAAAATACAAAATTATTTTGAGTGCATTGCAAGAGTAAGTAAAGAAAACCAAAAAAAATTACAGAAATAATAGTTATTTGTTTAACTAGGCAGCAAAGTAGTAGATTGACTGCCGCGGCTGATAGTTCATAGCCGAGCGAGCGAGGCTAGGAATTCAGCCAAGGCAGTCAATCTACCTTGCTGCCGAGTTGAACATATAATTTTTTCTCCGATTAATTACAATGATATGTAATCTAATAATTATTACTTTAAAAATAAAGCAAAATTTTAAAAATGAAAAAAAAAATCGATTAAAAAAATTTTTTTTTAATCGCAATATCTGTTTATTTCTATGAAGTCTAATTATTTTGCTGCCTAGGCAGCAAAGTACTTGCTTTGCTGCCTAGGCAGGAAAAGTGCCACTTTGCTGACTGAAATAAGTCTGCAAAATTTATATTTGCTGTCTATCGGAGGAAAAAAAAGTTTCAAAGAAAACTAAACTAAAACAGTAATACAAAAATTTAAAAACAAAACTAAACGTCGAAATCTTACAATTGAAAATAAATTAGAAGTAATATTTCCTCGATTAAAATTAAAACATTTATCAAAATTCTTATTAATAAAAAAGCTTTCAAATGCATCCAAACTAGCAACTGTATTTATTTCTTTAATTTAGCAACATTTTCTATCGAAACTCCCAAATGACATTCTGTCAAAGCATGTTGTGCAATACATGATTTATCTGGCCTCTGAAATTTAATATGGCTTTTACGTTCTTTAAATCTTGTTTTAACACTTCGTTTTGTTAAAGAATTAAATTGTATAACATGTTGTTCAAAAAAAACAAGACTGTAAGAATCTCTTACAGCCGCTATGGAGGAGGTTTAAGTCTTACTTTTCTGACACATAATCAAAGCGGCTGCAAAGTAACGTCTTATTTTTTATTTGTTACGTCGGCAGTAAAGTAACGCCATAACTTTTTCAGTTTTTTACGGCGGCAGTAAAGTGTCGCATTTCCTATGCATTTTTTTACGGCAACAGTAAAGTAACATTACTAAACTAGCTAAAAAGTAAAAATTATAAGTAACATTACATTTTGCATGATGATTGCGTTCATTTCAATGAATAGTTATCACCCGACACAGTTACGCATTTCGCAGATTCATCATGTTTTACTAAAATAGAGGATAAAAATTCAAGAATAGAAGTAGCAGTTTCGTCTTTTAAAGCTTTAATGCCAACTACTTTGATATTGATACCTGTTTCTATTTTAAAATATTGTAAGAACACATAATAGATATTTATGTATCAAGGGAATTATAATGATGTTAATTACCGAGGGAAACGTATGCTATTCCCTTGGGAATTATGAATATCATTATTATTTCGGTAGCTAAGGTCTAAACGACTATAAATCAGTAAAAATAAAATATTTTATGGTTGCCGCCATGGTTACTGGCATCTGTTCAAATTAAAACAAAATTTGTGTTTTCAATATTAGGTATTTTATGGTTGCCGCCATGGTTACTGGCATCTGTTCAAATTAAAACAATATTTGTGTTTTCAATATTTTCCCTGATGAATTTAATCCTCAAGGCTTTAAAGTTAACGTTCATAAATTTCTCAGAGAATCTTAATTTGCATTCCATTCTTATCCCTAGTTGGCATGGTATCTTCAGATATTCAGAGACGTTAATTTATAATTTATTATAATTAACACTAAACATGCCTAACTTTGAATAAAAAAAAAAAAAAAAAAAAAAAAGGTGCGTTCGATTTGACTGAAACAACTGAAAAAACAACAACAATTGCATTCAATTTTTCAGTTGTATCAGTTGCTTCAGTCAAATCGAACACGGCTATTTTCAAATGCATTTGGCAGAAGAGCCAACACATTAACAATAATCGCTTCTGTTTTAGTTCGCGGACAAGAAATTTTTTTAGCAATAGCTGAATCTGGTAAAGTATGTTGCACAAATTTATGGCTGCAGTCAATGGATCGAAAACTGTGATGATGCGTTACATGTGTGGTATGCCAATGTAGGCTCTGCTGCAGCAATTTGGTCATCTTTTTTGTGAATTTTGAAATAAAAAATTCTGACACTTTATTTTATAAATCTTTTCCTTGCATCGTCTTTTTGTGTTTTTCGGTGTTGGTATGTTGCTCTAAATCCGACCTTACTTTGTTGACTCTAGAAAACCTAACATTACAAACAGCACAGATCACCTGGTGATAATTGTTATCGTTCTGTGTGAACATGGGGTATTCCATTTTTATTTTGTCATTAAATTATTCAAAAGATAAAATAAATATCTAAGATGTTTGACGATTTATGTATGACGCATGTCCAAAAAAGAGACAAAAACCATTATTTTGAAAAAGATGCCGGACACATATTTTTGACTTCAAAAGAAAAGAGGACGTCTGGTCACCCTATACAGTAGATCAATCAGACGAATATTTTTATGTCTGCAAATCCGAATCCGAATCACCTTTATACTCCTTTTAAAAGTTGAGAAATCAGTCATTATTGTTTTTCAATTACAGTTGATAGACAACTAATTGATCGTTCAATGGATTTGGTTTGCATAAAAATAAAATTTAAATTTTTGTTTCTTAACAATATGCATGATATATTTTTTATTCTATTACTATTTGTTGACAATAAATTCGAAACATCAATTAACATTTAAATAAAATTTGCAATTTAATTTTATTGATAATTTGAAAAGCAGGTAATTACTACTTTAAATTACATGTTTATCCTTACAAATTAAGTTTATTTAATGCAAAATAATACAATGCAAAAATAATGCTCTATGTTTTAAGTATATTGAAATTTGGTATGCAAAACTGTTTTGTGTAGGAATTTTGAAGTTGATATGGATGCGGAACTTGATTAATTTGATAGATATAAACAATTAAATGAATTATTCAACCCTTTTAAGGGGAAACGCTGCTTGTAAATTTAATCGGTTTATTTAATCGGACAGTTAATTGATTAGTATACGTCTTGCATATTATATTTATTGATTAATTTATTAGTTTTTATTACCGCGTTTATGCAAAATTTCATTTATAGTTGTTCTGTCGACCAATTAATTTTTATGTAAAACCATAACGTAAAGCTTATAACTAAGTTCTGTTTAAGATAGTGAAAGCTTATATATAAATAATTTATCGTTTATAATTTACAAAGAAACGATAGATTTCGTTTAGAAGCTCGTCAGTTGGACTGTTTGCACTAATCGAGTGACGAGCAAAATGTGAGATACATTTACATATATTCGAAGCATAATGCAACCGATTTCACATGAGACCCGGTAGTAAAAATATTTATCAGAAATAACGAGATTAGTAATGAATGGTGCGATTGTTTTGTTGGAAATCCAGATTTTATTTCAAATTTCGATCAACCACAATTCGTAACCACACTACTCACATGAATAATTTATTTTTAAAGAGTGGATGAAAATAAGTCACATATATTAAAATATGATATAAGAGGCATAATACAAAATTTTAAGAGGTCAAATACATTTTTACTAAATTTGCCGGAACAAATCTAAACATATTTGCCAATTATTCCGCGAGTGGCATATTCCTTGATCATGTGTCGAGCTTCCTTCCTAAATGATTAAAGCCCACATATAAATATTATATGGAGACTGATTTTTTGATGCATACAATGTCGTGGCATCACCGAGGAATTCTCCATAGTTAAGTTTGAGGTTGTTACATTTTAACTGAATAGAGGTTATCTGCTCTTAGATATTACCTTGGTTAGCAATATCTCACTTCTATTGCCAGGGCCAAGGGGAATGTGATGTCTCACTTTACCTCGTATTTCCCTTTTGCTGATAAAATCTGTAAGCTATTATTGGTTAACAGACCTCTTCTACAGGGACAGTACTAGATTCTAATTTAGATATAATTTAATAATAATTGTAATACAATACAATAATTTAATCATAATTAAATATACCTCCTTTAAATATATTTTCAATTAACTAACTTGTTTTATAAATTAAAATAATTTAAATAATTTGTTAACATCTATCATTATTTATTCCTTAACACAAAGTACCGAACAAGCGTTAAACGGAAACGTTAAATTTTATTTTGACAGCTTTGTTGTTGAGAATTAGAAACTTATAAAAATAATAAACACTTCACAAAAACCTTTAAAGAATTTTAAGTTTGCATTTGTGTTGTTTGTAAACTTTTAAATTCCAATCACTAACAACCAGAAAAACAATTCTTGACTGTGCAGTTAATCTTATATTATTGTACTAATAAAACAAAAAGTCCAGCGGCAGGTATATCCGCTAGAAAAAGGTAGATCTCTTGATCAGACAGATATGCATACAAGTAGAATCAATGTATCAAATTAGTTAAAATCAAAAAACTAAGTAGAAACGGAATTATCCAATAAATTTCACAAAAGACATTAAATACATTAATCGAAACTACTTTATGCAATTTCGGAACAGTTTTGTTTAATTTGGTTAAAGTTAGCCATAACATATTAAATTCACCAAAGATCAAATGAACGCCCACCAAAGATCAAATCAACTACGTCACAACTACAATTATACCATCACACATAATTTATAATCAAACATTATCAAACATTTTTAATTCAAAATCATCTTTTTGTTGTTTTTTTTTGTTCTTATTTAATCTTTTTTCGAACGGTTACTTAGTGAAAAAAAAAACAAAAGAAAATTTGCTAATTTTTCTATGGTATTAAATGGCTTCAGATTTGTCTGCAATAGGTGCATTATATTGCTTATAAAAATGGAACCTTTTGGGTTAGAAAGCTGGAATTTGGTGAGGCTATAGTTTAAAAGTATACTTAAAAGTTAAGATGAATTTAAATAACATAAACTGAAACATGATGAAAGCATTGCCCTTGCGTTTGTTTTCATTTCAACAGCCCTGGGGATTCATCCTTTAGACCTGAACTATTTTTTTTTAAATTTTGGAAAGATTTATATTGTATATTTGTGTAAAAAAGTTTTCAAATGTGAGCTTGGCCATTTTCAGCTAGATCAAGGACAAAAAAGTTTGGCAAATTTTTTAAACAGCTGATTTTGCAGGAACCTGGAATGCCAAAGTTGTAATTTGGATAAAAATGATAGAAATATGTTCAAATATTCAATATTTATAAATTTTATTGAAATATTATGATTCCAACGAAAGTTATAGCGCCCTAGATTTTTCGACTTTTTAGGCTCTAGCCGCTTAACTGGTACCCGGATATGGCCAGTTCACGAACTTGTCCAAGACATTATTTGCTGAAACCTACACAAAAAGTTATTTTGGTGTAGGTCGAAAAATGCGCCCGTGAGAGTGCCGCCAAATTCCGTTATATCTCATATTGTATATATATATATATAAATTTTTTTTTCATTTTGATTTTCCGTCTCTGCTTATCAAATATAGTCGTTTGGCACCAAAATTTTTCCGAAATCCCGCGAGATCACGGTCATTGCAGTAGGTAGATTTTTATATGAAATCTACCTAATAACATAAGAATTATTAAAATGTGAGTAATACGCGTTAGAGTTTATAATTGTTTTTAAATTAAGGATAAAAAATTTAAGTGTCATGCATACCTGATTAAGCACACATGCTGAATGTAGTAGTCCAGCACTTTTTCCATCGTTTTCAGAAGAAATGTGTAAGATTTATTGCTCTGTATGATTTGGTTTCCTTCTATTTTTTCCTGGCTGGGTATGAAAACTACTTTTGCTTAACTACTCTAGCATGTCTGAGGACTGTACGTTAGGCTTAAACTTGCTTTACACAGACGCTCGAGGTATGGAAGAATAGCAGTTAAAACTTTTTGCAGTAAAATCGGAAATATTCCATCGCCTCCTGGGGATTTGAACGGTCCGAGCGATTTGATTGTCTAAATGATTCTGTTTGTAATCTTCCTAAACATTCCTAGTTTCAGGCGAACTTTATTCCTCATCTTCTACTAATTGCCGTTCAATCACAGCACATCTCTGATCCTGGATAACATCCTGCAGGTGGTTTGCCGCATAGTTAAGCTCCATTGTGGAGTTGGTCCTGCCACAATCGCATACATTCGATCGATAACAATCGTTCTTACTGGGGTTTCTAAAGTGGAGAGTACTCTTGGGTTGGTGTTCTATGTTGAAGCATGTGTATGCATCCGAGACATGCTGGTTACTAATAAAATTCTCGATGATGTTGGTGTTCAGAGTTAGGTCCAGGACTTCGTTTCTGATTGCGTTTTTAAAGGTGGGTTTGCTGTTAGCTATAAACATGTTATTTGTAGCTATAAACTTATTTTGTTATTCGTATATAGGAATTGGTGCAACGACTCGCCTTTTGTGTTGATGTTTATACTACCCCCACACGGTGTGATGAGCATTAGGATTGCACGCAATTATTAGATTGTAGTGTTTGTGCTTGCAATGCCGAATTATCTTGCTTACCTTATCAGGTGGCATTTCCTCCTCATGTCCTGAAAAGTACGCAAATGCTAAAATAGTAATAATAAATGTTACAGTCTAGTTTGGCTTGGTGAACTTCTTGCATGAATCGCACCCAACATCCAGTTTAACCTAAATTTGCAGCTTTAAAAATGTTTTTCGGATGCTTGGTTAGGGGTGAACACCAACATTGTGAGATCCTTTTCAACAGCGTGCTTCAGGATGGTCCATGGTTTGACTTAATAGCCGAATTTTGGGCACCGAGTCGCCCTAGAATCTTCTCTGTTGTTTCTTGGGCGCAGTCTGGAAGGTAAGTTATGAGTTATGAGCTTAGTAGGTCGAGATAACATATCCTCTTTTAGCCTACGTACCTGTACCTTCCTGAGCATTATCCTTGATACCGCTCAGTTAAGCAGCAGCCACCGTTTTTTTGGCAGCAGCCTTAGAAGTGAGGTTTAATAACCTTGAATTCCATAGAACGAATTGGGATTTACCTGGATGTGAATCAAACTCGGGTTCTCCTAGTCAGCACCCAAAATCATATAAAAAGAGCAATTGGTTGAAGAACAAACTGTTATAAAACCCTTAATTATTCCACTTTAGTCAGTCGTTCCTGCTCTATTTTATAAACAAATCAATGTCATTGATAGTCGATAGATATCTATACACAAATGAAAATTCAATATATAATATGAAATTTTCTAATAATAAATTTTTAAAAACAAATCTTAAATTTCAAATTTATAATGAAAATAAACATTTTTTTTAAAAAATATTTTTAATATGTTTATTCAAAATCAAAAACTTTTGAAAAATTATTGTATTGCTTTAATTTAATTGCAAAAATAAACAATAAAAAATTAATAAAAAAAAAATACGCAAATGATTCAAAATATTCTTACGTATGTTATCTATTTGTAAAAGAGTTATTTCATATAGAATTAAATTGGCAAAACTGTCGAAACAATATGTTATAATAATTTGTTGTAAAAGCAAATATTTATAGAAAAAAAACAAAAGTTTTTTCAATATAAATGTAACAAGGTCAGCATATAAAGATTGATACACAGAAGAGATAAATAAAACAGAGATAAAAATTTTGTTTAATTCAAGTAATTGGGTATCTCGGTCAAATCAGCGCGGTAAACCACCGAATCACTAGCAACAGACGTTGTGTATAGGTAACTAAGTCTTGATTTCATGGTTTGAAAAACCTGACAACGGTCCTCATCCACGAGAGCAAAATTGGCCATTACTACTCATTAGAGCTGCAATAGATAACTGATAATGATTTGTAATAAAGATATGGATTATGCGAATTTCAATGCGCTAGACGATCGCATAAGCTGCAAATTAAATAACCTTCGTCATTTAAGCATTTAAAATTAATGAAAGTCCCGAACGCGTCTAACAAAAGAAACGGTTCAGCGTACAACTAGCACAGTGTACAACCAGCACAGTGTACAACTAGAACATTCACCCATTATCATTTAATTTCGTTATAAATTTTGAGAGCAGCGAACCTATTCTTTTACTTTTTACAAAATGTATTTATTGTTGACTAATCAAACGATAGACAGCAAATGCACAAGAAATTATTATCATATCACAAATCTAATAAACATATTCTTATCTGAATTATATCTAATATAAATTTATTATATTTTAATTCCTTTTTTTTTTCATTTCCTTGATTTATAGTTTCTTTTTATATGCAAATATAGGAATTTTTGTGAAAACAATAAACAATGATTATACATTTATAATAGAGAAGAAAAAAATTGAATGGGTGTTGAATTGCTAAATATGGGTTTGATTTATTCAATTTCATTTATTAAATATAAAGATCAAAATATTTAATCTAAATATTTATTCAACATAAAAACGATGAGTAATGCAAATTTGCAAAAAAAAATTACAATTTACACAAATTATATTAGCTTTGTATACAAGCTATTGCGAACAATGATTTTTTTTCGTTTATCAAATAATAGTACATTATTTAATTAGGAGCTAAAGTGATACTTTTTGTGTTGGGTCTATAGTTTACAATTATAGACGATACACAAAAAGTCACTTCAGCTCCGAATTAAATACGTTTTTTTTTTCGGCAATCGTTTAAATTTTTTATATATGTATATGAAATTAATACATCAAAATTTTTATAAATATGAATTTTTATCACTTGTAATTTCCTAAGGGCCGTGATAATTCGAAATAATTTTTTGCCTAAACACACGAGGTCGTAGGCCGAGGGCTTTTATCAATACCACTTGCTTGAGGAATTTTTCAAAAAATTATGAGAAAATTTTTTGCCATTTTTCATTTATTTATATATTTTTTATGAATTATACGTTTGCCTACTGTGATATCCGTTAATTATTTCAAAATTAGAATGAAATTTTTTTGCCTTAATTTTATTTTAATTTAAACCAATGAAATTCTCTAAAATGTAATGACATCATTCAATTTCACCAATAAAATTTGAATTATACTAATAACAAATATTTATACGTCTGGCCTACTGGGATATTAAAAATTATCAATCTAATTTTGAAATAATTAACTGATATCACAGTAGGCCAACGTATAATTCATAAAAAATATATAAATAAATGAAAAATGGCTAAAAATTTTCTAAACGAATTCCCCTCGTTCGTTGATAACCGCCCTTGGGAAATCTCAATCACTAAAATTATCGTAATGTTCATGCAAGGGCAACGTGATGTTACATACTATGTGCTAAGTTACTATGACTCTGTTACTATGTTACCATCACAAAGCTTTAAAAACTTACCTACGCAGTTTTTAACAAGTTTGGATGTAATGGTGTGATGGTTTATGCGCGTACTGCCTTAACGGCAGCTTGCTGTTCCACAAGGTTGGCATGATATATATCAATGATATATATCCGATATATATCATTGATATATATCACGATATTTATTCCCTGATATATATCATGATATTTATAAAAAAAGAAATAATTAATTATTCCTACCTTAAAGTTGGAAAAACTGTTAACAGTCGCAGCACTGCTGGCAAAACGCATGCCAAATCGAGGTAACCTGGTTCAGCTATGCCAGGACCATAAAGCTGAAATAGATTCTGACATAACTAAACTTATGACATAAATATTGTAATGAATGCTAAACATATGCTTTGTTATCTAAAGACAATAGCAGTCGCTTTAGACAGAGCTCAAAGAGATAAAACGACTATTGCCGTTGTAGTTGAAATTTGGCATAAACTGGAAGTCGATCTTAAACTAGAGCAACCTTTAGAAGTTAAGAAACTTTTTTATCGAAGAGGCATGGCTCTAAATGCACCTCATCAACGTTTGACAACCACCAAAGAGAAAAAGCATATGCTTCCTTATATAATATAAACATTTCAGACCTCTTTCCATTTGTAATGGCACTTTTAACTGAATCCAAACCATTTTCAAAATATGTATTTCAATCTCTGTTTAGCAATACACCACCAATGGTGTGGTGAAATGGAATAACAACCCAAGCAGACTTTTCCAAAATTTGAAATACGGCCAAGCACCGGTTCATTAATGGTTAAGAGTACTTGAGATTTGTTATTAAGCCAGTAATAGAAACAGTAATAGAAACATCTATTTGGTTAACAGCAAATAGCCAGTATTTAGTTACCTGTGAATGGTTAAGCACTGGCGCATAAATGGTAAACAATACTTGGCTATTGTAATTGGACCATTACTGGCACCATGAATTGGTCAATCTACGGTTTATAGAAATCAATCAGTAAAGTTTACTTTAAATGGCCAAGGTATGGCACGTTAATGGTTAATATTAATTGGTTATTGTTATTGGGGCAGTTCAGGCCCCCCACAATAACAAAACCACTCATCGGCCGATCTATGGTTTACAAAAAAATAGCCAGCATTTAGCCACCTTTGAATGGCCCAATTATAGTAAACATTACTTTTATATTGTTATTGGGCCCTTACTAGAACTATCAATCACCCACCGAGAAAATCACCCAATGAATCACCCACCAGTCCAGTTTACTTTAAATGGCCTAGTAATGGCACGTTAATGGTTAACATTAATTGGCTGTTGTTATTGGGCCAGTACTGAACCATGAATTGGCCGATCTTTGTGATTTGGTTCAAATTCACTAGAGTATTATCCATTTTAAAAATATATAGGTTGAAAAATTTCACCTATAGTTTAATTATCGCATCTCTGCTGAAAACCTATGATAATAATGTTAAGGTTAAGTTAAGTTTTAAATTTTTTTTCTTTAGACATTTTTACTTTATTTTAATTATTTTGTATATAATTAATTTAAATTAATACGTATGATATTTTATAATGGCCCAGCTATAGTTACCAGTACACGGCCATTGCTGCAATACTTGTTATCATTATTTGTCCGTTACTCGGTTATCTGTACAACCTTGTATGGGCCATTGCTGTTTTTTCTCTGGCAAATGAATGGCAGCCATTT
This sequence comes from Diogma glabrata, assembly GCA_963693315.1. Taxonomy (NCBI): domain Eukaryota; kingdom Metazoa; phylum Arthropoda; class Insecta; order Diptera; family Cylindrotomidae; genus Diogma; species Diogma glabrata. The sequence goes on from OY856188.1 coordinate 288,827,791, forward strand.
ATTGTCTGAAGTTATCAACAAGTAAAATTAGTGCCAGCACTATGGGTCATGGTTGCCAGTACCCGGTCATTGTTGAATTACTGGTCGCCAATAATTGGCCATTACTGGACCAGTTGTATAACTTTGTATGGGTCATTGCTGGCTTTTTTTTCTGGCCCTTGAATGGTAGTCATTTATTGTTCGATAGCTTCGATTCAGTAACATTATGTTAATGGTCCAGTTATGGTGGTCATTACGGCATTACTGGTCAGCAGTAATGGACAATTAATGGACCACTTGTACAACCTTGTATAAGTATTGATGATGCAACTTGTTCAAATAAACCAGCCAAAGCGAGCGAGCGTATTAGTCATTTGGACTTGTGCACGTGCACTCGAAGAATGAAGACACAGACGAATAGACTTGACAAATTGTCTTTCAACTAAATTGTAGTTGCAATATTTGGATTTAGTTTATAGGCAAAGAGGTATGAAACGAGGGAGAGATGCAATGCAATGCATAGAAGTGTGAAAAGGGCCATATATTTTATAATATTTAAGATAAACAACTTATTCAAAAATAAATATCAGAACTTGATACATATCGGATATATATCTGATATATATCGGATATTTTGATATTTATATAAATATCATGATATTTGCCAACCTTGCTGTTCCACAAGATGAACATTTCTTTGTTCACATAATTTACATTCAGACTGAATTATGAACTTTCGAATTGTGTGAGTTTTAATCTGGAATACATGGTTGTAAGTTTTATTACATCATTGCTCAGATTGTACGTCTCAACAAATATCAACCAGTTATCAATTTTGTAGGTAAGATTAGTACAGGTGTTTTTTTTGTAAATTTTCAAAACTTATGTTAAACTATTTCGATTATGCATTAAAGTGTTGACGATTTTTTTTCCGTTAATATATTATGTTTTCTTATATTTCTTTTTTCTATTTGTTTATTGTTTTTTCATATATTACACATTAATTTACGTTAAGATGGTGCGAAGCGGTTGTATTTTATAAAATGTGACTTTATACACATTGCAATTTAACATCTTTTGCTTTTATTTATTACAACATTATTAATACGTATTCAAGGACTCTAGACACATAAATGTGTAAAACGTTGATCTGCAAAATAAAAATTACAATAAAAATTTTATAATAAATTACGTATTTTTTGTACAAATATACAAATCACATAACATGATCGACTGATCGTGGAGACTTAATCATTTTAAAATATTTCTAACCATTTATATTCATTTGGTGATGAATAAGAAATTATGTAGTTTTCGTGTTTTACAAATTTATTTCTTAGATAGTTGTAAGTAATCCGTAACCAACTAAATTTAAATTTATTAACAATTTAATAACAGAATACGATAGTGAATCATCTGATAAATTTTAATTTTTCTGTGAAAAATTGTATGCGGTAGTGAATGATGTCACAGGAACAAACTTTTAATGAAGATCAAACAAAAACTTTGTCACCAGAGTTTAATAATGATATTCGGTTCGCATTCGTTTTTTGTAACAGATTTTTTTTTTAGTCGATTAATTAATTGATCACCACTGACGGTCATTTCTTTATTTATATTTCGTCGTTCGAGAACAATAATTAATTTTGGCTAACGTTTTCAACTCAATTAATTTAAAAACATGTTATTTTCATTTCTAAAAAACTGAGGTTTTAAAATTTAAATATATCTTAAACATTGTTCATCTGCTTGAAACTAATCATTAAGAAGTCCTTAAGAACACCGTATTGTAATTTAAATTCATGATTCAGTTCAAGATATTTTACCAAAATATTCTGCAACTAGAATATTCCATCCACAGCTCCAAAGTTCGTTGAAAAAAATTTCAGTAAACGAGCGTTAATCATATCACAAAACTTTATATTTACTAAGAATTTAACTTGATTTCCAATATATGTATTTATTTCACTTTGTATAGCCGTTTTCAAAATTCGACTAATATTCAAAGAAGTTCATTTCAAATGTGGCCAGCTAACCACATAAAGATCATGCCTTTGGTCAAATTCTATCTTAAAAGTTTGTGAATTGTTTTCCTCAATATCTAACTCTTAGCGACATTCGGTTTGAAATTCTAAAAACCGTTTTCTAAAAACCGATGAGAAGAAAACATACCAAGTAAAGGTTAACCGTTCATCAATTCTGTTTAACCTTTATTGTTAAGACATAAAAAACTTTGCAAACCACAAAAGATTTACACTTTTAACGATTCTATGCTTGAGTTTTTTATTATCTATTTGTAACGAAGAAAGAAATTTGAAGATTCTTTTTCTACATTCAGTTTTTTGTATGCAATAACAGGAATATGCAATTTATAGGATTATGTTGTTGTTGTTGCACTAGTCTTTTTATTGTTATTATAAGATGATGATATCATTTCATTTTAGTTATTAGGACTGGTTAGTATGTTGTTAGCTTAAAAACGAATATCTACATGCTCGTTTCGTCATATCTTATATCATTGATATTTAAAAACGATCTCAAATCAGTAGGTGTACATTTTATTTTCTATTTAGCTTCTTTACTATAACATACATTTTTTGTGGAGGAAGGAATCATCCTAAGACCTTGCATGTGAACCATTAACTAACATGTAAGAGTGTTCAACTTTTGCAGACTAAATCCTAACCCCCATATCTGAACATATCTGGACTCATTTAACTGGACGGCATTTCTTCACAATTGACCCCCTTTTCTAGCTTACACTGGTTCTTCACCATCATCTCCTTTGAACCACTGCTGCTTGCATTGCATGATCGTGGAGAAAAACACCTGCCCTGCATGGCAATTCTCCTTCGTATCCATCATTTCATTATCAAAGTTCTCAGGTGTTATCTTTACGCCGAGTGCACTTTCCACCGCATACCTTGAACTTTCCACATTTCATAAACGAAAAGGGTGTGGAAGGTATCGGCCCCTTCTTTCTTGCAGCGGTCATCGTTATTACGTATTCCAAACCTATGCAAATGAAACAGCGATGTGCTGTCAGCGCCTGCGTTGTGTAGAAATATACTTCTACATGTTTCCTCCTCAGCCGTACCCTTATATTTGGGATTAGACGATACATTCACCGCCCTGACGTGCTACTTTCTCAACGCTCCTGCTATTTATCGAGAACTAAGCTCCTTGCCGCTGCTCTGACTTGACTTATGCTTACAAACGCTCTTTCGATTTTGCGAAAATTTTGATTCTTTCTACTGCGAGTAGGTCAAACAGTGGCCATTAGGGCTAACACGAGAATTACTGTGTCCGAGATTGTTCTGTATGATGATGTTATTCTCAGAGCAGAACATCTATGAACCGAAAAAGATTTTTTTAATTCTAAGTTAGTCATATTTAGTGATAACTATAATAAATTATTAATTAACGTCTCTGAATATCCAAAGATACCATGCCAACTAGGGATTAGGATTAAGTTTGAATAAATTAAGTTTCTTTAAGAAATTTATGGACGCTAACTTTAAAATTTTGAGGATAAGGTATCAGGAAAAACCCATTAAGGTAAGGTGTTCCATAGATGAGAGACTCTGTTGAAAAAATCACATTGAAAAGCAACAGTTCTGCACCTTTTTATAAGAACCGTAAAAGGTTTACTTCTATACGATTTTTCTGCTAGGGGTTTGGTCCATATCGGTTCCGCGTATAGCATTTTTGACGTTGTAACTCCTGCCAGAATTTTTCTTTTCGTCTGCGATGATCTACCGATGTTTGGCAGTAACCTTATATATAGAGTACTACTCACTCCAGCCCCCTTTTCTGCTAACTTGGTAAACTGTGCTTTGAACGGATTCTCTTGTATGTAGTTCTACCCTTAGATAGGAAATTTGGTTCTGCCAGGCACTCAGTTTTATTTTTGGCGGGTTAAAATTTCTTCTATCGGTCACAAGCACAGTTTCTGCTTTGTAGATTGCTATTGCTAAGTCACTTTTGGTCCAGTCATCTTTTAACCCTCTCCACACAGTCCGTAATACGAATCTGCAGTATGTCTATATGATCAGCTGGGCATACAGAGATAACGTTGTCAGCAAAACCTACCAGAGCACGTTGTTCCTGGGGATGGTACTCCATTCTTCGGAAAATTAGACCTTCGCAAACTTTCCCCATTGTGTCTAACAGACTAAGGGCCTGTAGGATGATGTTTGGTCTACAGGTTTCTGACCTTTCTTTAACATTACCACCCGGGTAGGAACTGCCAATATTGGACAAAAAACAAACTCGGGCCGGTTTTGATGAGCCAAGCCTTGGCTAGTTAATTTTGATTTCAGTCTAGGCTAGATGAAAATGCTGGTTATGTAAAGTTGTAAATGAACCAAAATTCAGTTTATTATATTACGCGTTAATGACCAGCCTAATGCATTGGAAATATGTGCAAGCCATATTTTGTTTTACTTTATTTCTATATATGTTGCTCTTTTCTAAACCTTTTTCCACACATTTAAGGTTTGGTAGACCTGGGCCAAACCTTATTTGCCACACTTGATTCAAACCCCAAAAGCTGTCACACGGGCTTGGCCCAGTTTTGGTCACTAAGCCTTTTCATAGACGGGCAGTTTCTGCGTGTTCCATCTCTTTCGCAAAAGCGCCTTGAAATAAACATCTATTAAACAATTAGAGCAGGCTTTAGGAAAGTGTTTGATGACTTTTCTCAGGACTTGGTTTGGCACCCTATCTGAGCCCGGAGCTGTGTTGTTCCTTAGGTTCTTTCCGATTTCGCTAAGCTTTTGTTTTGTTACCATTTCATTGTCAGTTACAATCCGTACTTGCATTTTACTTGTGTATGCGGTAATTGGGTGTATTGAAAATAATAATCTCTTTAACCCACACTGAGGGTTGTTTAGCGCCCGATCCTGTAAGCAGCTCTCCACGTATCATTTTTCACCTCTGCAAAAGTTTGTCCCCGCAGCATTTCTTTTCTTGCTCTGTTTTGTTAACTTTTGCAGGTGTTTTTCTTTTTGCAGTTTTGTATGAGCCTTTCATTTGTTTATTCTCTTTTGATCTAGACCATCTCCTTCTGCTTGCGTTACGTTATAGTGCTCGATGTTGAGCTATTTTGGTTGTCCACCAGAAAACGGGTTTTCGGTTTGGTCTTCTAAGCGACTGCCTCGACCTAGATGCGTTGCAAGCATCAGTCAACAATTTCATTGTGTTTCTCGCAAATGACTCTAGCTCCTCTCCCCATAAACCAAGCCCATATCCGTGATGATTTTTGGTTCTCTTAAGTAGTTAATCAACTTGTTCTTATCCAGTTTTTTTGAGTACCAAGTTCTTCTGATCCTGTTTGACATGCATTAGCTTCTGAGTCTCATCGTTTAGATAAAATTCTATATACAGTCGCTCGGTGTTGCTGCATTTATTATACTTGCCAATCTATGACCTAATATGCTTTGAATGCGTGGCTATCGTCAAATCAATGCTAGAGTTGGTATTTTCCCGTCTAAAAGTTGGGTCGTGCCCTATATGTTATTATAAGGGGATTGGTCATTGCTGCAAACTTTTTTGTTGAAGCCGACAAATCAAAAACCTCTAATTTCAGAGGTCTATATTTACAAAGAGTCAGACAAGTGCGAATAAAATTCGCACGCCAAGGGTTCCATGAAAGTAAAAGAACACAATATCAAAAATAATTGACAAAAAGTTGTGTTGTAATGTCTTTATATTGCGAGATCATGACGCATAACAAAACAAATGTTTAATCGTAAATGTCAATAGTAAATTACAATCACATGCAAATGCTCTAGGTCTCAAAAGGTATTTATGTGTTGTTGTGACACATATTCTAAACCCTATAACATAACACTTTTTATTTAAAAAAAAAAAAAGTCGGACAAGTGCGAATAAAATTCGCTCGCCAAGAGTTCCGTGAATGTAAAAGAACACAATGTCAAAAATAAATGACATAAAGTTATGTTGTAAAGTCTTTATATCGCCAGGCTTTGGACGCATAACAGAATAAATGTTTAATAGTAGACGTCAATAGTAAATGTCAATTACATCTACATTGATCAAAAATGTTACTTGAGGTTAAATCTTATCCATAGCTGTTTATGTTAACTAAAGAAAGATTCAACCAGTATTTTAATGGTTTGAATTCGGAATATTTGTTCTATAAATCAGCGTCGAAATATAGGGTGGTATACATACACTTAAAATAGCACTTTTTTATCGATAACTAAAAAACTGTACATCGCAAAATTTTAAAAAATATTGCAATGTTTCTTAAATTAAGTTCTCTTTCAAATGACACCCCACTTGCTTGGGTCAAAAAAAGTTTTTTAGGTTGTTTAGGTGTTAGTTTTTTTCGGTCTGAAATTTGCACACTTTTTAGAATAACTCAAAAACTGTGCACCGCAAAATTCTAAAATAAATTGCAATAGTTCTTAAATTCGGTGCTCTTTCAAATAATCTTTCAAATGACCTCTCGCTTGGGTCAAACAAATTTTTTTTCACCCTTCCCAACCCAATCCCATAAAAGCACAAAAATATAATTATTTGAGACTTCGCTATAATTTTCGTTCAGAAATTATCAAACTTCCTGTCTCTGTGAATTTTTTCAAATTTTTCTGTTAATTAAGCTCGAAGGCAATAAAACATAGATAAAACGTCATTTTTCAGAATTATGCAAAAAATGGTGAGGTGTGAAATTCCAAAATACATTTTTAAGGAATGCTGAAATGAAGCCCTTTCATATGATGTCCTACTCGTCTCGATAAAAAAATGTATGTTCTCAAAGGCTTTACACCGTACCTCTGTAAAACAAATGAACACAACTTTATTTATTTTTTAAACCGTCATCTTGTGTGGATAGGTTAGTTTTATAAGCACCTCAAATTTTAAGTTCATCGAATTAATGTTTCACAAGATAATCGAAATAATGTGAAAAACACGCTGTACTCTCACCAATAGTGTTCCGTATAAAAAACGGAACCCTAAAAAAATAAATTTTGGAAAGATTACAAAAAAATTTAGTTGGATCAAACTATTAAATCTTATCATGTTGTTTGTAATATTTCTTTTTCTAATAATCTTAATCTTTAATTTTTATATAATTAACACTGTTTGCCGTTGGCACTTGGCGTAAGTTTTCAAATAACATAATGTCAATTATGTTTATTACTCATGTTACTTACGTTTATTACTGTTACTTATGTTTATTACTAATTATGTTTATTACATTACTCAAGAAGATGTCCTAACAAGCTGAAATATATGATATAGATAGAGTAACAGTAAAATTAATTTTTTATTAAACTTATTAAATAAGTTATTTGCGTAAAGTAACAAGAGATTGACATTATGTTATTTAATTTTTGTAATTTTTTGTATGCATACCAACAATAAAATTTAAATATTCTACGAAAATAATTAAAACATTATGTCGTGTCTAAATCGTTTAGAGATCAAGCACAAGCTGCACGCAATAACTTCCATATGATTTTTGTTCTTTATTCATCGAAATAGTTTTCTGTGAAAAAAACTAACTTTTCTGTTTCCATACTTACATGAAATTAGATTATTTAAATTTTTTTAACAATTAATCCAAAAATAATTTGTTTTCTTTTTTTTGAAAAATTTAATTTGTTTAAATTATCTCTTCATATTATGTTTATTATGATTGATAGTGTCTACTTGTCTGTCACATAGGTTTTTGTTTTAAAGAAATTAATTTATTATTTATTTACAAGAAGTAGTACAAGAAACGGGGAAGACATAGTAGTTCAGATCAAGATTTGTATACATATAGTTAGTCTGAGGGAAATTTTGTGTGAGAGAAATATTCTTAATTAGATTTGTAATTCTAATTAATTTAAATGAATTTATTGTATGTTAGGCTAATTTTAATAGTTAATTGAATGAGGGTAAATTTATTGGGGTATGAGTGTACCTAAATCAATTATTATTACAATGTTCACTATTTGGGTCGAAAAATTGTTCCGACACTTCTAGATTTTTTGTCGACACCGTGGCTTTAAAAAAAACAGAAGTTATTTGGATTATTGTGTCAAAAGAGCTATATGTGATGGTGCTAAATGTTGTCTGTTAGAATGTTTAGTGCTTCGTACTAAAAATAACATGAGAAAGAGGTAAACTCATCTACACTTTAACACCGTTTGTTGGTACACTTATTGATTTACGAGTAAATATTTGCAGTAAATGCAGTTCACACCATTAGATCCAGTCGCTTGTTTGCGCGTTTACGATTTTTTGTTGAACTTCCCCTATAACCACACATGATCATTTTGTTTGTTGATGTATTGTTTAAGTCGTTGGCTTTGTGCAAAAGGTGTAATGCTTTGGATATTTGGACGTGTGGTATTAATTGCACGTATGGCATTAATTAAAGAACAATTTTCAATATCACGTTGCACGTTTTTATGGGTCAAGTACAAATCTGAAGCCGATTTCCTTCCATTTGGTCGTGAATTACGGTTAATTCTAGCCTTCACTTTTCAAATTATTTCTCACGTCCTTACTAATTTACGACCATATTCGTCACGTTTTTTAACACTGTCATTAATTGTTATGGTTCGATAAACAACCACTCGCATTCAAGTACTGCAGCTCTTTCAAAATATCTGGTTGCGTTTTTGCAACCATATTTCGTGCAATCATACTATTACGATTGAATTCCAATTTGAACATTTCTTTTCAAATACGACGGCATATATGTGCTGCCGTTACAATTCCAATAAACTTTATAAAAATTAACATGCTTTACTGGTTATTTAAAATTAATACTAATGTTTTCTATAAAATTATATTGACAAAACAATTTAATTATATTGTAACGGTTATAAAAAATTCGTAACGAAATGCAACATAAAATTACACAGTAAACAATAAGGAAACACTCTATACAAAATTAAAGAATCCAAAATCATCATCATCAGTAGAATGATTTTGAAACAAATACTATACTTGTTAGTATAGTATTTGTTTCAAAAAAATTATTTTAATAAAAATAATTTTTTGTTATATTTTAAAGAACATTCCGGATAAAAAAATTTTAGAATACGATCGACTCTTCTAGAACGAACGGAATACTATTTAAACAGGTTATTTTGAATAAAATTAATTTATTTTAAAATATTTTAAATGATTGACCAAAAATGTCTCAACAACAATAAAAATAAAGAGCCAGTTTGAGACAGTCGAAAAGGTAAACCCAGCAAATGTTGATATGATTATACCAATCAAGAAGTTAGCGCTATATGATGTCAAAAGGAGGGAAAATTAATGAAAGAACCAGATGAATCAACACTGTTAGCATAAACAGAAGAATCATGTCATGTGATAAAAACAACATAGGTAGTGAGAAAAATAAATAGTGTTTTTGTCCAATCTTATCGGCAAAGTGTTTTTTCTATATTTCTTTAGTTTAGAAGCTAATTGTTAAAGAAATTATAATTGTTATCTAAATCTTAGGTCTATGCAGAACAATAGCCTCAATTTTTTAACTCTTATCATTTTCACAAACATAACATCGTTTACCTTAGTTAGACGTTTATGACCTTAGAAATTAAGTTCAACACATTTTTTTACAATTTCCGAGAAGAAAAAAAACCGTTATCGATTTTATTAATTAGCAAAATAAACACAATATAAGTTTTTAGTTTGATAAGCAAAACTAATATGATGGATATGCAAACAATTATTCATAAAATATAATAATAACATTTAAGTGTTATTATTGCTTTATTTATCTAGACAATAATAATATCATTATATCAAACAACATATATTTATATCATCCTCGTATGATCAAGGAAATAATTTACAATATATGAGTTTCAATGCTTACATTTTCATTTGAACAAGAAAAATAGATCCTAAGATAAATATTATTTAGAAGAAAAAAAATAACTCAAACAATTAGAAGAAAAATATTTTTCCGGGTGAAATATTTATAAATGTTGAATGTCAGAGTTTTTTATGTTAAATGTTCTAGCTGTTATTTTGGCTATCAACAAATCACATCAAAGGCAATAGAATTAATAGGAAAATAAGAAATGGTGAACTTGATCTCAATGTTTGTTAATTAATTTAAAATCGTTTCTGAAGTTATACTTTTATAGAAAAATTGAGCTCAGTTGTTGTCGTCAGACGTGTAACTTTATGTTTCCAGCAAATCTTGATGTTTAAAATTTGCAACCAAATGGTATTTTATTATGGATCCAAGATAAGTTGAAACAATGCAACGCGTTGATTTTAAAAAAAGGTTGAACATTTTCAGACCTAAACAACACAAGTTGTACTTAATTGAGCCTAGGTTAGTTTAGGTTGCAAAAATTTTCATCATAACCACACGAGATGTCACACTTAGACCGGTATAATTTGGTTATGATAAAGCTCTCCTTTTCTTACTCGAACCATTTGGAGCTAAGTTCTTCACTAATTTTAATGTTACTAAGGATGATAAAAGTTTTTTTAAATATGTCATAATTAATTTGTCTTATGTAGGCCAATGCTGGACTCGTACAAAGTAGATTAACAAGGATGCAGTGACCAGTGATGACTCCCAGGTACAGATACCAGTTCTTTGGAGCGCTGCAGATCTAGCCTGGGATTTACCTGCTTATCTTGCAGGTGCAGTTTTTTTCCTGCCGACTATCGGTTATGTAGGTAGTTTTGTTATAAGTTTATTGTTCAAAAAAGGCAAGAGACAAGCAGCCAACCTTAAGGTTCTTTTCCTGATGTAAGCTCTAGCTCACTCCTTGCTTAGCAAAAGCGGACGTTACACAGTCACCCCTAACGCCCTTGTAACAGTTTGGATATCACTATGTTTAATCATATAGTTAAAAATAAGCGACTTTTGACATCGTTGCTACTGTATCTTGCGATCTCATTGCAGCTTGACTGTCCAAATAGATATTAATTTCTCTAATTGACATTTCTCTAATTTACATTATGATTCAACCATTCCAAGGCTTCAATTATCGCAACTACTTCAGCTTGATGTATTCTGAGGTGGTCTGCTACACGAAAAGAGAGTTAAGTATGAAAAAAGAGTATTTATATATATTTAAATGTTATGAGAAAACTCATTGCTCTCCTCTACCTTAAAATATTTAGTCATGGTTAAAATTTCATGCCTTTCGTGATAAATCCTAGCTGTAAGAGGGTTTGCAGATTTTCCTCGAGGCCTGGTATGGTGAAGATGTGGTTATGCACTGTATCATATATGGCCAATCACCACTCCGCCTAGCTTCCCTGGAGGGTATGAGAGTACCACTTCAAAGCATATTCCAGAAGTCAATGTTCTTTTGGTTCATCCCTTGCTGCTTGCTTACAGTGATTTGTCTCGGATTGTTGTATTGGTAGGTAAATAGGTAGATGTAGAAAAATCTCCATCGCCCTAGTAGCCCTATCTTATAAAGTATAGCACTTCCGTTAATTTTTTCTCTTTCCCAGATATTTTGTTTTCGTTTGAGCTTCCCATCCAGAACTGCACCTACTACCTAGGTATTTTGCAGAGACCGCAGTAGCGAGGGCTTAACCGTGTTTTTGGGTAAAGTGTGTATCCATTAATAATTGGATCGTTTCCAGGCTATACAGGCAGTCCAGGCTTCATCCAATTTTACCATATGCTTAAGTGGATTTTTCAATTTTTCCACAAAAAAGTCACCTGGCTCCTTTCCTAATTCCTTTTTATAAAATCTGAAACCATTTTATAAAGATCGCAGTCTTCTTGCTTCCCTGAGTTTTTGACTGTCTTAAAGAGCTTTCTTGATTTATTTCGCAGTGAATCCAACTCTAAGCGACACCACTAAAGTTTTTGCTTTCTGCTAAGTTTATTAAGTGGGTCAGCATTTTCTAAATTTCTAAATACCAAAATTACAACACACTTAAATTATTAAACACCTTCCAATCGTCTCCTATATTAGTCCAGTCATTTTAGCGTAAAAAAAGGTCAACCACGGAATGAGAGATAATAAGCTGAATGTTCGTATATATCTTCATTTTGGCGTTCTGAAAGTTGTCTCAAAAGTCTCAAAGGTCAAGGGTAACAAAACAGTTTTTCGTGATTATCTCATTTTCTATTGCTCCAATGATGTTAACATCTTGTATAAAAATTGTAGAGCATAAAATTTGCGACCAATTTTATTTGTAATATTTTTCCATCCGCTCAGCCATACGTACTGTAATGCAAGGTCAACCGTGAATGTCTGTGAGTATTATCTTGAACTTGGAATAATTGTTGTTTATCGTTTGATAGTCGTTTATCGATGTTCGTCGTTTATAGAATATGGTCGTATATGTTTCGATCTCGGCAACGACGGAAGTAACAGTTTGTAAATTATGGCTGATTTGTGTTTTATTTGTGATTTGAATAATGTGAAGGTGATTTTGATAATGTGATGAGTGGTTTGAAAACTTAACAAACTGCTAGTATAGAGTTGTAAATATTTTAACTTTTGTGAAAGTGCATGTTGACTGTCGAAAAGTGTACATCATTAAAAATTCCATAGCGGCATCGAAAAGACGCTTAGAAGAAGATGCACCTTTATCATCAACCAGTGTACCTCGTAAAAAAGGAATGAAGTGTTTGGTTTAAAAAAAACTGCGTTTATTTTGTGGCCAAACTGCTGATGCAACAGCAGAGTCAAGAAAAAAAGAAAATTACCTCACTGTCTTCTATCGCAAAAACGGCTGAGCGCATGAGAACATGTTTCTACAATTTTTATCCAAAATGTTAACATCAATGGAGCAATACAAACCGAGATAATCGCGAAAAACTGTTTTTTTACCTTTGACCTTGAATAACTTACGACGCAGACACGAGATTTTATAAAACTTTTGTTACAGTTTTTAGAACGTCAAAATGAAAGTGGATATGAAAATTCAGTTTATTATCTCTCATTCCGAGGTTGATCGCTAATTCGACTGGACTAATTGATTCAACGAGCAAGAAGTTATATATACAACTTTTACTATATCTGGCTACGTTGGTTTGCAACCAATGTTGCAAGCAATAAGGTTAGTGCTTAATAAATAATTAAAAATTGATTCACCTGTTTCTTTTGTGTCTGTGATAATGTCTTGCGTTTTAATCACTGCGTATGACCAATCCCTTGTCTATTTTCTGACCTTTGTGACCACAGTAGCGAGAAGTTTCAAGGGTAATGTAGCCCTTTACAATCAAACACCATATATGATAAGACCAGCCAAATTGAGTCTCTGTTGATCTTCATGCTGATAGTAACCATATCGTTGTGACTGTGTAATTAGGTAATAAGAAGGTACTTAGGCTATTTTAAAGTAAAATACAAGCTCTTACTTTGCCATTGTTCCTCACAGGTTTATGATTAGATGTTCTGGGTCAAGATAGAGATTTCTTAGACTGGGGTGTTCGAATCAGAACAATGTGATTACGGTTAGGTGAAGGTTAATTTGGAGCATTTTTAGTGGCATTTCAACACTTTAGTGTCCCTTCCGCCCAAAGTTTGTCTAACTCTTTCTCAGCAACGGATAACTCGATTTCAACGGCAATGGTCACAATCGATGTATCTTAGCGTAAATTAGAGCTTAGTTGGTTTCTACCGAAATCGGCTCATTTATTTTTTAGTGGTTTTCAAACAACTGAAAATAATCTCTTGCGAATATCGGGACAATAAATAATGCTATGAAGATCATTGACCTCCCATTTTGTTTCATCATCTTCTCCATTATTTTCGTTATGCAAGCGCTTGAGATCTTGATTAAGCTTTTTTATGTAAATGAGAGTTTGGGAAACATTTAATTTTTTTTTTAAGTTGCACAGTTTTTGAATTATTGTCAAAGAAGTGCAATTTTTGTATGTTTTTATATGTTGAAGTTTGTTTTAATATTTTGTTTTTCAATTTATCTTTTTTTTAGTTTTATTCTTTAAAGCATATTTTTGGACGATGCAATTAATCATATGGTTTAACTTTACAGCCTCATAAAATAGACCGTAAAGCGTGTCAGCTTATACTTTATCCATCAGTTTTGGCAAATAGTAGTTTTTAACTTTACAGGAAGTTCCTGGCGTGGGTCCTAAGGTCATTTACCTCATCCCATTAGTTGATGTTTTTGATTATTCTTATCGCATTTCTAAGTTTAAAATTTTTTTTTCCCGGATTCCAATTACTTTAACTTTACAGACTCCATTCAGGTCTGGAACAGTTTCCAGAATTCTTGAGCTTGGAGCAAGCGATAATCCACTAGAGCTCGTTTTAGACGCCGTTACCTTGGGTTTGTTCATTAATTTTTAAAAAAAATTTCTAGTTGTTATTATTGTTGTTTTTTAAAATTGTTTTTTAAAAATATGTCCATCATTACAAAGATTCGAATTTTGCAGGAAAGGCTAGGTGATTCCGCAGGGCACGAGGTATTAGGACACATCGTTTAGAAATATTAACAATACAGTTGCATAGGCAGACCTCTCCATTCGATAAATATAATCCATTAAATACTTCAGTTTATGGCTATGTCTACACTAGTTACTAGATATTTGGTTTTTGTAGTTGTAATTTTAGAAAACTTATTACCATAAAAACAATCTTGATTAATGTTTTCACTTAAGCGTCGCATTTTTTTTTTTTTTTAATAAGAAGTGTTGTGTAGTAGGAATTACAAAATGTGTCATAACAACCCATAGATACCTTTTAAGACGTAGGTCCCACAACAACATGCGTCTTGAGGAATAGGTGGACGCTTTTTTTAAATCTTTGTGGATTGAAAGCACTCGAGACTATTGATTCGGGCAAAGCATTCCATGTGTACGATGTACGCACAAAGAAATCTCTTTGCATTCTATTACTATGACAGTGAGTAATCTCGACAGTTCGACCGCCCGCACACACCGATTGACGAGTAAAACGGGGAAAAACATATGTCTGAGGCATTATGGACCTGATTTCATCCGAGCACTGCTGGTGACGATCTTTATAAAAAACAACGAGATCAGCAACAGTGCGACGATGTTGCAGGGAATCAAGACCTAATGTTAAATCTCGATCACCAACAATTCGTATAGCTCGCTTTTGAACAGAGTCCAAAAGAGCCAGGATAGTAATATATAATGAGCGAATCTATAATCTACTGCGAGTTTAAAAGCTGGCAAGTTTCAGATAAAGTGAGCACCTTTGTTTACAGTCTGCTACATAATGTACATGTTTACATTAGGTGAGTTTACTAGCAGCTAGTTAATTTGCTAGCTAATAGCTTGTAAACTTGCTCAATTTAATCGAACCATAAGACCATCAATCAGATAGTACAATGTTAAAGCATTCATTGTAGATAGTTTAAAATAAAATTTCAAAATTTTGTTTCTCCTCTAAAGTCATAAACTAACTAATGGAAATAAATATGTCAATTTTTTTTGCTTAATTGTCCAATGTTTATGCTCCATAGCTACTGAAATACTATATAAGTTATTTATTTTTAAACTGAGCTCGTTAATTTAAAAGCCATAAAATTATGAATGATAATCTTGATATTTTAAAACCAATTTTTATTTGATTAATGAATTTGGAAATAACGTTTGGGAATGTAATATAAATTATACGGGTTTCAATCAATCGATAGATTATGGTAATGATCTCACAATAGTTTGTCTCGATTTATATAAATATTACGAGCAATTTTATCCTTATTTGTTAAGATTTTCGATTGAAATGAGATGACCAAAGTTATTTGTGTATTAATTATAATTTCATAATTTGTAGATAGACGACATAATTAAGAAGATCTAGACATAATTAATTGTCTATAAATGATACATAAAACATGTTTTCTCCTATAATACTCTAAGTTCATCGAAGATATCTTAAGTACAACATTTTTCATTATCTTTTTCTCCCGCACTCGATTTTCAAAAAAAAGTTTTGTGTAAAGACTGGTTATAAAAATATTGTCGTTTGCCACAATACTTCCTCCCTATAGTGCAATCGAAGATGAAGCGATATGAAAAGAGCAAAAGACAGAGCACTTAGAAATTGAGTGATGTTTTAGTTGCTATATACCGGCACTGTAATTGAAGTTGCACAATGAAAATATGTTGTTGAGACATGTGATTAAATCTAATCATTTTAGTTGATATAGGTGTGGGTTTTCTGTTTCTTCGCTTTTATAGAGCACATGAATGTCCGAAGGAGTAAAATCGACGTTGGCTTAACCTGTTGTCATTTTCAGCGCAGATGGCAATCGAGACAAGAAGTCTAAACATGAAAAAAGCATACCTATTGCTATTGAACATTTCAAGGCATATAATTTGAAGCCGTTTCTGCTAACCACCAAACTCCAGCTCCTAGCACCGATAATCGTATTTATTCTACAGAACATATGCTATAGAACGGTAAAGGGCACTTAAGTAATGACCTTTTTGATCTCATATTATCACATGATTTTATTTCTCACTTTCATCTATGGTCATACAATCAATGAATAATCGGCAAACTTACAACTTTTGTCCAAAAAACATTCGATTATGATTAAAATCAAAAGACAATAATTAAATATATTGACAAATAATTAATTTTTCGTCTATGGGTGTGACAGAATAATCCAGTATATTCCATGATGGTGACACGCAATTGCTTGCTCGAAGAAACGAGCCTTAATAAAGCTCTATATGTGGGCTTTAAAGATTGAGGAAGACTATGGGTCACATGATTAAGGAATATTTCTAGCTATGAACTATTGGCAACCCAATTTAAGTGATAGGAATTAGGATCTATTTTCAGTTATTCATTTTACTAAAATATAAAATACCATAAAACAGATTTAAGACCATTTATACCTCAAAACGCATGTTGTTGTGGGGACCTAGCTGTCTTAATAGTTATTTATGTACCAAGGGTGTAGTTAATTAGTAAATTATAAATTTTAGCCCGAGAAGTATTGAACATTAAACCATAGACATATCATCGAGCTTTTTCTGCCCAGATGACCATCAGCTGGATATTTAGTTTTGCTTATTTACACTCATTATGACCCAAAACGTCGAGAAATTCCAAAAAATGGGGTAAGATTATGACAATTTTCTTGTGAATACATTATACTTAGGTCTTTCAGACTTAAGTAAAATGGCGTACGTTACTCGTTTGTAAATATCGATTCTGGCTTTCATTTAGATACTATCCTTCTCATAATTTTAAGCAATAACCTCTCATTTTATCTTCTAACGTATATTATACTATTACTCTGTTATTTTAAAAAGTTATAGTTGTTTACAGCACTTATACGTAGTTTTTCTTTTACGAAATGACCAACAATTGAAAATTAATCATAACATTGTCATCAAAATAAACTACAATCAACAAATACGTCATTAGAATAAAAGAAATAGAACAAATAATAAAAATATATTTTCTAAATTAATTAAAAATTTTAATGATATCATAATATGAAGGAAGATTTAACCACAGTTTATGAATAACACCTAAAGCTCGAATTAATCATATACATAATTATTTTAGCACAATTGTTAGAAACTGTTTTCAAACTTTTTAAAATGAAATATTAGTGGTTAGTGACTTTTTATGGTTTACGTACACGAAAAATTGGTTAATTATAGCAATGATTATAGGTTTGTCAGGTTTAACGTTCCTGCAACAAGCTATAGAAATAATCAGTTATAGATTTTTTTAAAATAATTTAAAACTAGTATAGGGGTTCTCCAATTGATACTTGAGATAGGTCATATAAGCAATTTATAATCCTTGTGATGTTGCTAAAAATGAGTATAGAATCCACATCATTCGGCTAAAGCATCTTTGATGCAGCTGTGTAGTCGGGTTCATTCAATCAAACCGGAAAAGATGGTCATATAAGTGGAAAGGTCTCTCTGTCTCTCTCTGGCGTTTACATCCCATGGAGGGATCCAATCATCTGGATCCAATCATCTAGTTCCATTACCAGTTGACTTGACCCCAGTTTCGACATCCTATATCACGAAGGTCTTGGATGATGTCATCACGCCAGCGTTGTCTAGGTCTTTCTCTTCGACGAACACCAGCTGGTTGTTGGTGAGACACTTTTTTTAACATTCTATCTAATGGAGCCCTTTCTACATGACCAAACCATCTAATCCGGTTGGATTTAATGAATCCGATTACATCGCAATCTCCAATGAGCTGTCTGATTTCATGATTCATTCGGATTCTATACTGATTTTCAACAACTTTACATGGACCATAAGTTGTTCGTATGACTCTCGAATATTAATCGAATTCTACAATCGGAGGAAGTCAGCGTCCAGCTTTCACTTCCAAAGGTAAACACAGGTCAGTTTAATGCTTTGTAAAGTGTGAGTTTACACGACCGCGAAAGATGTTTTGATCACAGAAGTTTTGAGTATGCGTAGAAAACTATGTATGCGGCATTGACACGGACTTTGATATCTGCCTGCATGTCAAGTGGACAGGTCGCCATATTTTTCAATAAAATGTATTGTGTGGAACGAATTACAATATGTGTAAAACCTTTTAAGCCTAGGTTTCACAACAACATCCGTTATACGGTATAGATGGATGCAAGCTTTCATGTTTTCTTAGTGAATAGATAACCAATCAATAAATCAGCATAATAAAATATGACATAGGTTAGTATTTCATGATAGAATGCAAGAAATGAAAATAATATAAAAATAGAAAATTTCTTTTAAAAACTTGCATTAACAAAACTAAACTGAAATTGCCAAAAACAAGCTCGTTTCATCATCTAGATTCTATGCATATCTCTTTACTAAGATTGAGAGTTCTACCGTTAGCTAAAGATCCGCTTCCACCCTTAAGATATCAACATGTTTAGTGATATTTTACTTCTATTGCCAAATATCACAAACCACATCTCACATTAACTGAACTATTAGCAGGGACTGGAGTAGACGGGGTTGGCACACCCTTGGATTAAAAATTTAAAAAAATTTGAATTCAACAAAAAAAGATCCCTCCCAATTCGCCTAAATTATTATTAGATAAAATGATCAAAAAATATTAAAAAGTAAGAGAAGCCTCAAAAGACTATTGGGAGAAAACGCCTCTAATTTTAACGATTACAAAACGAAATCAACGCAAATCTTGACAATCTTTCCTTTGAACTCTTTCTTATTGTTGCAAGAACTTTATGTTCTGTGTAAAATCTGTATTCCTCTCCGTTGTTATTTTATTTTTTTAAATACAAATATTATTATACGTATGACCTCGTATGACTCGTCTTTTTTATAATTTAGTATATTTGTACATCATTTATATTTCTTGAAACTATATCAATAAATATATTTAATTTACAAACAAATCAAATATTTTTTTTGTAAATTAATATGACAGAAAACATGTATTGCGGATATTTTAGAATGAGTAAATAGCGAATGAAAAACATCTATTAAAATATTTGAATATTTATTGCATACCAAAGTGTCTATGTTTCTTTGTTTGACAGTTTGACAAACAAGTATATCAGCACAATTAATTTTATGGATTATCTATAAGAAATAGAAAAAAGTTATAATTTAATATGTGCAAAATATGTTCCTAATAGCTGTGTGAGAATGCATTGTAATGTTTGTTTTTCTTAAGTAATCGTTCAAGAATTACTTCGGTCTGAAAGACTTGAGCCAAAAGTGAAATTTTTACCCCCACTTTTTTGCATTTTTCGACGTTTCAGGCCATAACGATTCTAAAAAAGCAAAACAAAAACGTGTGTCTGTCTGCCGGCCGTTGTAAAACCGTTGTATTGATCTGTTAATATTTTGCTTACAGGACTTTCCACTATTTTGTGAGCGAAAACAGAAGTATGAAGTCTGTTAGAAACATATGTATTAAATCAATTCCTTTTCCTTATGAACTTACTCTCACAACTGTTTTTTTAAATTTATTTGTAAAGTGTGCGAAAAATGTATTTATTTATTTATTTAAAGTCTAACGCACATAAATTGTTTTATTACGTGTGATTATATGAGTCATTTTTTTAAAAGCATATCTGCGTTATTAGCAATAAAAGCTGTTTGCGTAATTTAAAATAATATTGATCGTCAGAATTTTTAACGGTCTACGTAATAGTAACTAGGACTGTTTTTCCGGGGCTTATCAGGATCACATCTAATCTAAGTCCAATTCTTTCAGAAAATCTAGGTTGCAACAAGCTATGCTAGTATAGCCAAGAGAGAGAAAGAGAGAGCTAGTTCGAATTGTTGAAGCAAACAATTTAATTATAATCCAGGAACAAAACAATTTGACCTGACGCCTGTTTGAAGATATGTTGAAACAAACAGGAACTCTGCTAACCTTTGAAGGAAGCGGTGTCGATGAAAGAAGGAAAAATTTATTTCCGATGTTAAAAGTTGAATTTCATGGGAAGAAGCCAGGCTTTCAGCAATGAAGGTCTGTTATCTCTCTAAGAAAAATCTGGCCAAAACCTTGATTCCTGCATGTCTGAAACAGTCAAAATAGCTTGAACCATTACAAATAGAAAATCCGAGCATATGGGTGTAGAAATTAGCTAATGATAAAAGCTCTGTTGACAGAAACCTCCTGTACATTCTATTTGATGAAGATAGTGCGAAAGCAATATCCAATCGGAAAGTGAAACTTTTCTTCATGTGCGGTTTAGTAGATGTAAAGTGTTTTGGATCGGGCTTGAAAACATAAGTGATAATCACTGTTATGGTGGCAGAGGACAAGTTTGAGTTCCGACAAACCGATCTTCAACATAGCATAAGTGGAACATATAATCTCATGACTTTACTTGCTAAAAAGTTGCAAATAAAATTATTAATAATTCAGGAACCTTGCAGTATTAAAAACAGAGTATCCGTTCTTTCCAAGACAAACGGATTGGGTGTGCTTTAGAAGGTTTTGTAGAAAAGAACCGGGCTAACGAAATCATTTCCAAGGCTCATGCTACTAGTCAAGCTATTGATCAGCTCAACGATCTATTAGTTTGGCCTTTTGCAAGCTCGGGCCGAGAAACGAATCAACGAGGTGCTCCAAGGAAGTTTAGTGGAACAAAAATTTTGATAAGTCAATTGTTCAAAAAACTTCCGAACAGGGTCTTGAAAACTCGAGATAAAGCTGATTGGGCTCTGTACAATGACGCATGGAAACTTTTCAAAGGTTTATTTATAACTCAAAGACAAGGTCTTACGAATAGTAGTGTGAGTCAATTGAAACTACGACAGATGGTGCTCCACTAATGAGGGCTTTGAAAAAGAACTTGCTGTAGCGAGACTGGATAATCTTAAATTATCCAACGATAGTTACACTTCTTCTAAGGAAGACGCTTTGTAACGATCGCAATAATCGCGAAACAATAATAAAACCAAATTCATCTTCGTTTTCAATTCAATAAAAATGCATTTCATTAGTTTCCGTTCATTTTTTACATTAATAATAATTTTAAAATTTTCTAAAACTTAACTGCTAGTTAAATTTTGAATATACTATAAAAAGCAAACGAACGTACTAAATTTTTATTTCCAATGCTAATGAACAGACGTCGTTGTTAATCATTTGCTGAATTTCGAATATTACACGATTGATTAGAAGATGTCAAAGGCAAAATCACATTTTTGCAATTTTCAATTCAAAAAAAAATTATTCATTCCGATTTTGTTATTAAAAGATAAAACAATTCAGCTTTGTGTCAATAACGACACAAATATTTTTGCACTAAAAAGAATAAATTGCTTTATATATTATTATTTTCAATTTTTGTGTGTCAAATTCGAGTGATAAAAAGTTATACTATTGTTTTATATATAATATTGTTTTATTTAAAGCTTTGCAAATGAAAAAATGGTGGAAATAATTTGAAGATTTTTTGTCAATTTATGTTTTTTTAAAATTGATATATAGATTTGATTGATTGCTTTGGATACCTTGAAATGCATATTGAAATTTTTATAGATTCAAAATTCATAAAAATTAGCTAAATACAATAACGTACCCAAATAAAAATTTATTGAATAAGTAAACACATTCAACACAGTGATGAAAGATAATGTTCATTCCAAAAAAAATATACAGGAAGTGAATTAAAAGCTATATTCCCAAATGGATTTTTTTGGCTGGTGATCAATTTTCGTATAACAAATCAGATGCTGCTGAGTTTTTTGAAATTAAACATTGGAAATTAGACTTTGGAAAAACAACGCTGGAAGTAAATCACCAATCAACGGTTATATTTAAGGTATTTATTATAAATATGTATATTAATTTTAATTTAAATATTAAATATTGGAATGTCAAGATAAATTAAACAAAATAAGAGATTCCCAATCTCAAGGGTTTGTACCGGGGGGGATAAATAGATATCCGGCGTGCTAGGAAAATTTCCAGCATATTATATTAGTATTAAAGGTCCAATGATTATATCGTGGCTCCGTATCAGGGCCTGCATTAACACGTAGCGCCGAACAAAAAGGGACCCGTTAGCTTAATTACAGTTATATTATTTGGTGGGAAAATATTTTCCAGTTTGGGCGTTGGCAAGCCGGTTTTTTTTTTGAAAAAAACTTTTTTTTGTGGAACATTTCATATTATTATATTTATATATTTATATATTAATTGATTATTTCAATTCAGATTAATTAATATCTATATATAGTTTATTTTTCGCGTCGGTTTATTTGGCTAAATTTTGTTAAAAAGCTAGAGGAAAAAATAAAGGTTTAGTTTCTAGGGTGTTCATGTGTATATTTATCATAAGTACTCTAAATTTATATTTTCAAAAATTTAAAGAATTCCGCGTTTCTCTTTGTAAGTTTTAGGATAAACCAGTTGTGGTTTTTTTTTGGTAATAGGGTGGTGGCAACCGGTTTGGGCCATGGTTGTCAATCAGCTTTTTGTTTATCTTGAAATAAACCAGTTATTGGTTTCGTTTTGGTTTTGATTAGGAAATTATATATTTTGAATTTTGATATTTTTTTAATTTTGAAAAAAAAAACCGTTTTGGGATAGCAATTTTTTTGGAGATTGTTTTTTGTGCTGTCATTTGCTTTTGGTAATACTAATTGTTTTTTTATTTGGAAAAAAGAAAACCGTTTTGGGGAAGCAGTTTTTTTTGAAATTTTTTTATGCTACCATGTACATATTGTACATATAATTGTTTATATATTGTACATATTTTTGGATGATGCAATTAATTTATATATGAAATTAATTGTATGTTTTTTTTTGATTATGGTTAGATTTAGTAAGTGTTTAGCTACCACCATTTTTTTTTAGAATTATTTTTTTTCATTGCGATTAATTTTAAAAAGTGGTATAAATATAGAAATAATTATTTTTAGCTAACATTTATTTTTGTTGGTTGTTTTGAATACAATAAGTAAAGCGAAAAATTTGACCTGAACAAATATATTAGAGTTAATAACTTAAAAATTAGTAAGCTTAGTTTTGAATTTAAAATAATCGTAATTTTTTTTTAAATTACCAATTTATTATTTAGTCTGAAGATTAAATTTAATTAATTTCATGTAAAACTTTATTAACACATATTATGTATTTCATGTTTCGATTTAGCATTTTTAAATAAGAAATTATTTAGATTATGGATAAGTTATATAGTATTTAGGTTTATTGATTCACTTTTCTTCAGCGGTAGGCCTAACAAGCCATCCATGGGGCTTATCCCCTTAACATTGATGTCGTTCTTAGATCGCCTATGACCACCGGGGTTATGCGATCGAAGAACATTGGTTTCTTCTCTTCATTCGGCGAGGAAGTCCTCAGGGACGAGGAGTGGTGTTGCTGTGTTTGTACTTAGGTGCAAACCAGTAGTACCATTCTTTGCTCAGAGGCTTCTTCGGTGTAATGAAGAGAAGAACCAATTATACTTTTGCTTTCAGGATCAGAGGCTTCACCTCATACAAATTCAAAAACTTTTCCATTTTTCCATTTAGTTTTACAATAGAACAATCTTTCATGGAGTTTAGGTTTTGAAGTCTGGTGCTCGGGAGCGTTCGTCAACTTTCGCATTAGGTTTAGTTGTAATTTATTTTTAGGTTAAACAAGCACAACTGGGTCAGTAGAAATGGACCTAGTGTCTAATCGTGACAGTTGTGATTGTTTTATTAGGTTGGGGAGAATCTGTTCTGTAGAATCTGGTCGTTAGGGGCTTTTCTAGTCAGTTCTCACATGCATTGTTGAAGTGGGCTCGCGAACGCGATATTTCAAATTTAAACAAAATGGATATTGTACCATACTTACTTTTTAAATTGTCTCCAGACGAATCTTGATTTTGGGAATCTCTTATATTATTAAATAAAAATAAAATAAATCAAACAATTTTTCACAAATTAAATAAATAAAATTTTTATTAAATAAATAATTTTTTTTAAATTTAAGTTAATTTTAGGTAACTAAATAAATAAATTTTTTTAAATAAGCAAGACATCAAGATATAAATAAATATCTATTATTTTTTTTAAAAATTAAATAAATATTTTGAGTTAAGAGGACCACCCAATAAATAAACATCTTTAAATATTTTTTTTCAAATTTTAAAATAAATAAATATTTTTTCCATAGGGGTGTGTCGTCAATAAATAATTTTAGGTATATAATTAATTCTGAAATTTCAGCATATCTGAAATTAAAATAAATAAATTATACTTTTATATATACAATATCTTAGGAATTTTTGTACAGATTCAGCAAGGATTAACTACGACGGTCTTTCCTTTGGTTCCTTTACGAAGTTTGTTTTTTTTTACAAAAATTTTCTGTTTTTTTTTGGGGCGTTCGTTGGGTTTTTGTCGTTTTGCGCTTTTTTTTATTGTTTTCACTTTTACAGCATACTAGCTACATTTTTTTTTGTTGTTGAGATTGGTTTTATTATTGTTATTTGTTATTGTGAATTCTGGATTCTATAAATTTTACCATCAAAATGTCAAGTCAAATAGACATTGACCATCCATTTCATGGATTGGAACCCAGCGAACTGCAGATCGAATGTCTGGTTCGAGGTGTGGATTTCAGAGGGGTCAACTGGGCAGAGGAACTTCGAAACCACGCGGTACAAGGTTCAGTTCCATTAACTGTATCTCACGCGAGAGATTTGGTAGCTGAGTCTCAAATGGTGGTGCAGGCAGCACAACTAATTGTGAATCAGATACGTAGACTTCAGCCACCGATTAATCAGCCATTCTTAGATGGTCTGGCTAATCGTGTGTTGCACTATACAGGGAGGATGAATAGGTTGGGTTCTCGCGATGATTTGCAAGAAGCCCGCACCTACGCTATCTCCCAATTGTCACGCGCTTGGGATATAATAAGATCGTTGTCGACACGTCCAGTTATGCAGAGTAAACCAGGAGGATCATCTGTACCATCCGAATCGCCTGCGTTTCAGCCAGAGGAGAGATCCACTCCAATACCAGGACAGCCAATAACTAATACGATACACAGTTTAAATCGTGGGTATCAGCAACAACAAAGACGGGCAGAACAATTACCACCATCGTATTTTCAACAATCAGGTTTAAGAGCGGAGGACTTCGCATTACCACAACTGGGTTCATCGTTCCAAGCTGAACAAAGATACATCAATCCGGCATTGGTACAGCAGCCTCTGAATTATCAACCGATACCACAGGAGCAGTTGCAACAATTTCAAACAAATTATCCACAAGCTCCATTAACAGCACCACCACCATACAACCCACTTCCTCAGGTATCTCGTGTCGCGGCTCCAGCATTGTCACCGGGAGCATACCGAGAGGTACGTAGGAACAATTTGAGTCGTTATGACTCAAATTGGGTTCCGAACTTCACAGGGGATGGTCACTCCCCTGATGTTCATGAGTTTATTCATCGAGTGGAGGCGGCTGCAAGGAGGGACCGTGTGTCCTGGGACGACCTGAGGTCGATCGTTCCACGGTACCTCAAGGCAGCTGCCGATAGATATTATTTGAATTTGACTCATGAATATGAGGAAGTGACCTACTCAGTGCTTAGGGAAGGACTCCTACGCACCTTCGGTACGCTCACCGATGATAAAGCGGTATTACGTGTTCTTTTGAACCGTAAACAGAAAGTCAAAGAGAGCGTTTATGAGTATTTAGTTGAAGTGGGTTCGTTAAATCGGAGATTAGTTCGACCATTTGCTGCAGCTGAATTATTAGAAATCGCTAGGGAAGGACTGAGTGTAGAACTGAAGAACGCTACACTTGCGGCAACAGTTACAACTATGGACGAGCTTCGGACATTGTGTCAGAAGTTCGAACGTTTGTGGTCTACACCAGTTCCAACCAGAATGTCAAACTTAAGGATTAGCGAACTACAGCAAATGGACGACTATGAATCAGAAATAGATCCAGAACAAGATGGATATATTGAAGCTGTGGATACACAACCTAGAAGAATTCTGCAACGACCTGCGATATCATCTGGTAATACTAATCAACCTGGTCCATCAATGTCCAGACAACCAATTGTCTGTTTTAGATGCGGGGTAAATGGACATCGAGCTCCTGATTGTTCTAAAAACAGAATAAAATTGCACTGCTGGAAATGTAATAAGCCGGACGTTATATATGCAAATTGTTCATATTGTCACCCGTCGGTAAACTTCCGTCCGAGAGTACATGCTTCGGGGATGGTACCCTCGGTTCAACATCCAACGAGCCCGAAGAAAACGACGAGAGATGTAGCAACGCAGGACGATCGATCACCACTCAGGAAACCAGAATAAAATCACCCAGTACATTTAATTTCCCATCATTACATCACACATATTTTAGACGTCTGGAACGTAACATCAGATATTGGAGGATGAGGAAATTATTTCGTAAAGCTTGTATTTCATCTATCCTTTCAGAAACAAAGGATCCTCGGCCGCGATTGACAATCAAGATTTTGGACAAACATATTTCAGGTCTATTGGATAGTGGAGCGTCAATCACAATACTTGGAAGAAATTCCTTGGAATTATTGGAATCAGCAGGTACAACTTACCGTAAGTACACTTCGTGTATTCGTACGGCAGATGGTACTGCAACAAAAATTTTGGGTTACATCGAAATTCCAATAACCGTGAATGGCTCCACTAAACCAATGCGGTTCCATATAGTCCCTGGGTTACGGGAAGAGCTCTACCTGGGCATAGATTTCTGGGAGAAATTCGGTATTGTTCCTTCTTTTGTTAGTGAACTGACTCGCACAGAGCTACAAACTTTTAATACACATAACCTCACCACTGATCAGCAACATGAACTGGATATGATCAAGGATTCTTTCCCGTCATTTGAAGTGTCTGGGCTCGGAAAGACTTCTTTGGTTGAACATGTCATCGATGTTGGTGATAGTGCACCTGTTAAACAGAGACACTATCCCACATCGCCGGCTGTTCAACTAAAGGTCTATGCCGAACTTGACCGAATGCTTCAAATGGGCGTGATCGAAGAGTCTAACAGTTCTTGGTGCTCGCCAGTGGTTTTGGTACAAAAAGAATCTGGTAAAAACAGATTATGTATTGATAGCCGTCGTGTCAAATCACTAACGAAAAAGGACGCTTACCCACTTCCCTTGATTGATGGCTTACTAGGTCGTCTAAATAGCACAAAGTACATTTCTAGTATTGATCTCAAAGATGCTTTCTGGCAGATTCCTCTGGCAGAAGCATCTAGAGACAAGACAGCCTTCACAGTGCCTGGTCGTCCATTGTATCAATTCCGGGTTATGCCCTTTGGATTGTGCAATGCTCCCCAGACAATGTGTCGGCTAATGCACAAAGTGATACCACATCAATATCACGAAAATGTCTTTGTTTATTTAGATGATCTATTGGTAGTCTCTTCCACGTTCCAGGAACATATGGAATTGCTGTCCAAAGTCTCTTCATTGTTAAGAGCGGCTGGGTTAACCATAAACCTCAAGAAAAGCAAATTTGTTCTGAGAGAGGTGAAATACTTAGGATTTTTGGTTGGTGAAGATGGTCTTCGAACAGACCCTGACAAGGTAAGAGCTGTTGCTGAGTATCCAGCTCCGTCAACAGTGAAACAAATACGGAGATTATTGGGAATGGCTGGTTGGTACCAACGTTTCATACCAAATTATGCAAGCGTGGTATCACCAATTACAGATTTATTAAAAAAGAGTTCGGGAAAATTGAAATGGACATTAGAAGCTCAAGCTGCTTTCGAAAATTTAAAACGATTGCTGACTACAGCACCAGTATTAATTAACCCTGATTATAATAAAGAGTTCTTTATTAGATGCGATGCGAGCCTGACAGGGATAGGTAGTGTACTGTATCAGATCGACGAGGACAGACAAGAGTGTCCGATAGCCTTCATGTCGAAGAAATTAAATAGAGCTCAGAGAAATTATTCGGTTTCTGAGTTGGAATGTCTTGCGGCAATTCTGAGTGTGAAGAAATTCAGGGGCTATGTTGAAGGTCACCGATTTACAATTGTGACTGATCACTCAAGTCTGAAGTGGCTTATGTCACAGAAAGACTTGAGTGGTCGTCTGGCTAGGTGGAGCCTAAAACTCCAACATATGGATTTTACCATTGTCCACCAAAAAGGTACCCAAAATATAGTCCCTGATGCTCTATCTCGTCTTTATGACGATACACACGAGGAATTGACGGAAGCATTAACACATCACATTAACGACATCAAAATCGACAATGAAGGTTATCGGCACAAGGAATATACGGATATGATAGCTAAAGTTCAATCATCTCCCAAGGACTTTCCATCTGTTAAAGTCGTGGATGATAAGCTATACATACGTATTGAGCCAAGACCTGATGCAATACCCAACGATGTTCCTGTGTGGAAACTCTGGGTACCAAAACCGATGACTTCAAACATGATTCAGAAACATCATGATGATAGTACTGCTGCTCATGGAGGTGTTAAAAAGACTTTAGAATTACTTCGACGTCTTTATTATTGGCCGGGCATGGCGTCACAGGTACACAACTATGTTGTGTCCTGCGACACATGCAAACAAACAAAAGCCACGAATCAGATATTGCGTCCTCCGATGCAATATCAATTCGAAACAGCACGTCCATGGCAGAGAGTCTATATAGATTTTTTGGGACCGTATCCTCGTTCTACACTTGGGAATACGGTGTTATTGATAGTTCTGGATCATGCTACGAAGTTTGTACTACTGAAACCACTTAGAAACGCAACTTCACCGAAGGTGAATGCTTTTCTAAGGAATGAAGTGTTTCTTACATATGGGGTACCAGAGTTTCTGCACAGTGACAATGGCAAACAGTTCACTAGTAGGAACTTTCAAAGTCTTTTGTCAGATTTCGGCATTAAACACATTAGGACCGGTGTCTATAGTCCTCAAAGTAACGCGTCAGAGCGGGTCAATAGGTCAGTTCTTGCAGCAATTCGAGCGTTCATTAAAGGTCAACACACCAAGTGGGATTCACAAATTGGTGAAATCGCATATGCACTGCGGGCTGCAGTACATTCAGCTACCAAGTACTCACCGTACTATTTATTATTTGGTCAACATCCAGTTTCGGATGGGAATACTTACCAATTGTTGAGATCACTACATCAGCTTGGTGAAGATGCTGGTGAGGAAATGGAACGCACTGATCATTTGACTCTGCTTAGGAACCGGGTTCAGAAAAATTTAAAAGCAGCTTTCAAAAAATCGCAACATCAATACAACCTGCGATCTAAACTACGGACTTTTCAACCACAACAACGTGTGTTTGTACGGCAACATCATTTGAGTGACGCTACCAAAAAGTTCTCGGCAAAATTGGCTCCAAAGTTCTTACCTGCAATGATTAAGACTAAGATTGGAAATGTACTCTACGAGTGCATAGATATGAGCGGTAAGAATCTTGGAGTCCATCACGCGAAAGACATCAGGGAATGATGTCTTTTCGTTAGGTAGGGTTGTTCCTCTGGCTGATTGTCGTCTCTGGGGTTCACATCTTCAGGTCATACTTACTGGTTGTATCGGGGTGTCCATGGTGCTGACGTTCGGATGGATGGTCGGTCTCAATACTCAGTGAAGTTCTTAAGGACTTCATGAGTGTTGGAACCGGTCATCGGTCTTGACGCCAGTGACGGTGGGTATCTCGATCCCAGATACAGTTTAATAGGTGGAAGTAGTTCGGCGGTTTTCTGTCATGGAGGGGATGGCGACGTTTTTGTGATTTCAAGAGTAAAAATCTTGGTTTCTACCTTGAATTCATGGTGTAACGATCGCAATAATCGCGAAACAATAATAAAACCAAATTCATCTTCGTTTTCAATTCAATAAAAATGCATTTCATTAGTTTCCGTTCATTTTTTACATTAATAATAATTTTAAAATTTTCTAAAACTTAACTGCTAGTTAAATTTTGAATATACTATAAAAAGCAAACGAACGTACTAAATTTTTATTTCCAATGCTAATGAACAGACGTCGTTGTTAATCATTTGCTGAATTTCGAATATTACACGATTGATTAGAAGATGTCAAAGGCAAAATCACATTTTTGCAATTTTCAATTCAAAAAAAAATTATTCATTCCGATTTTGTTATTAAAAGATAAAACAATTCAGCTTTGTGTCAATAACGACACAAATATTTTTGCACTAAAAAGAATAAATTGCTTTATATATTATTATTTTCAATTTTTGTGTGTCAAATTCGAGTGATAAAAAGTTATACTATTGTTTTATATATAATATTGTTTTATTTAAAGCTTTGCAAATGAAAAAATGGTGGAAATAATTTGAAGATTTTTTGTCAATTTATGTTTTTTTAAAATTGATATATAGATTTGATTGATTGCTTTGGATACCTTGAAATGCATATTGAAATTTTTATAGATTCAAAATTCATAAAAATTAGCTAAATACAATAACGTACCCAAATAAAAATTTATTGAATAAGTAAACACATTCAACACAGTGATGAAAGATAATGTTCATTCCAAAAAAAATATACAGGAAGTGAATTAAAAGCTATATTCCCAAATGGATTTTTTTGGCTGGTGATCAATTTTCGTATAACAAATCAGATGCTGCTGAGTTTTTTGAAATTAAACATTGGAAATTAGACTTTGGAAAAACAACGCTGGAAGTAAATCACCAATCAACAGTTATAATTTAAGGTATTTGCATTAACTATATATTTTTATTGTATTAAATCGTGATTTATAATGTCAAAATAATTTAGTCAGCTATAAGAGATTCCCAAATTTAGGGTTCGTTGGGGGCAAATTGTATCCCGGGTATATTCTTTAACTATATATATTGTTACAAAGGTCCAAGTTTATAAAGTGTAAAGTGTTTTGGATCGGGCTTGAAAACATAAGTGATAATCACTGTTATGGTGGCAGAGGACAAGTTTGAGTTCCGACAAACCGATCTTCAACATAGCATAAGTGGAACATATAATCTCATGACTTTACTTGCTAAAAAGTTGCAAATAAAATTATTAATAATTCAGGAACCTTGCAGTATTAAAAACAGAGTATCCGTTCTTTCCAAGACAAACGGATTGGGTGTGCTTTAGAAGGTTTTGTAGAAAAGAACCGGGCTAACGAAATCATTTCCAAGGCTCATGCTACTAGTCAAGCTATTGATCAGCTCAACGATCTATTAGTTTGGCCTTTTGCAAGCTCGGGCCGAGAAACGAATCAACGAGGTGCTCCAAGGAAGTTTAGTGGAACAAAAATTTTGATAAGTCAATTGTTCAAGAAACTTCCGAACAGGGTCTTGAAAACTCGAGATAAAGCTGATTGGGCTCTGTACAATGACGCATGGAAACTTTTCAAAAGTTTATTTATAACTCAAAGACAAGGTCTTACGAATAGTAGTGTGAGTCAATTGAAACTACGACAGATGGTGCTCCACTAATGAGGGCTTTGAAAAAGAACTTGCTGTAGCGAGACTGGATAATCTTAAATTATCCAACGATAGTTACACTTCTTCTAAGGAAGACGCTTATACAGCACTCCTCCAACACAATTTTCCTCGTTGTATATATGGAGGGATTCCTTAGGATACAGCTGTGTAAAATAGGGAAAAACCTAGCCGAATGGACTGGATAATGGCAAATAGTTCCCTTTGACCCATACTATTCTCCAGGTCCAAACGGAATTTGGCCTATTATGATACAACAGTGTCTGTGCATAATAGGAGATAGGCTCAAAAAATTCAAATGCTGTCACAAACACATACATTTTCAATTTACCGTGTAATGACGTAATCAAAACTATATTAGTCTTGTAAAAATACATAAGGGTGATTCTGAAATTAAGGGGAAATTTCAGTCCTTGTGATTTTACCGGCTTAATATTTTTTTTTTAAATGAGGAAGTTGGTATAAAGTAGAAAAAAGTTTACATTTAATGTTTTCAGTCTTTGTTTTACATATTTATTTAAAAATTCAAACTTTTCCAAAATTCTAAAAATATTGCAAAAATCATTACAAAATCAAAAATTGAAACTTTTTTCAAAATTCCAAAAATTATAATATAATCAAAAATTTAAAATTGTTCAAAAATCTAAAAATATTCCAAAAATTCTTACAAAATCAAAAATTAAAACTTTTTCCAAAATTCTAAAAATATTGCAAAATTATTACAAAATCAAAAATACAAACTTTTTTCAAAATTCCAAAAATATTTCAAAAACTAACAAATTCAAAAATTTCCATGTCCATTTACGTCATAAAAACAGCTACGTTTTTTTTCAAAAAATTGGCTAAAAAAAATAAATGAAATCATTTTTTGACACACTTGACATTATTTTTTGACAAACTTATAATGCCATAATTCTCTATAATAATAATAAAATTTCATATCATACAAATTATTAATTTTATTTTTTTCCAAAAAATTGAGCAAAAAAGTAAATAAAAATCTTTCTTTTGACACACTTGACAACATTTTTTTGACAAACTTATAATGCCATAATTCTCAATAATAATAATAAAATTTCATTTCAAACAAATAATTAATTTTATTTTTTTCCAAAAAATTAGGTAAAAACTAAATAAAAATCTTTCTTTTGACTCACTTGACAACATTTTTTTGACAAACTTATTATGCAATAATCTAGTTATCTCACATACCAATCCAAATTTAATGTTCCTACTCGTAATCACTTAAAATTAACGTTTTTTAAGCCAAAAATATGAAAATTTGCTGTTTTCGACACACTTAATGATTTTTTCGACACACTTTCGGTACAGTTATCGAACACAGCATCCTTTCGGACCTGTCCCTTGAGTATACCTATTTAAAAAAAAAATTGTAGAAATCCCTCCAGCGGTTTTCTATGCAGAGTAGGTAATGACGACAGACAGACATACATTTTTTTTTTGCCTTTTTAGACTTAGACCAGTAGGTCCTAAAACGTCAAGAAATGCCAAAAAAAGTGGGGGGTAAGAATTTCACTTCTGGCTCATGAATGTAATACTTAGGTCTTTCAGACCGAAGTAATTTCAATTTTGTTGTCTACTTTTTATTTTTATTTTTTTTTACCTCCTCAAAGTCCCCTTAATATCAGAATCACCCATAACCTTAATTATGACATCGTTTGTAAAGTTATTATATTAAGTCTTTTTCTATTCAAATAGATAAATTCGTTGGTAATATGTTCTACTTGTATAGATAGTTGAAAAAGGTTAAACTAACTAGTTATATAAAAAATCTCCCATCCTTCCTCTTCGAAAGATAAACCATTTTTGCTTCAAAAGTGTACGCGGTTCATTGAAATAGGTTCATTAAAATCGAACGACAGAACTTGAAGTTTTAGAAATTTCAAATAAAGAATTGTTTGTGGGATTTTCTTCCTCCATTTTGCAGATATTTGCTCAAAAACTTCCAGAACTATGCTAAATTGCATAAAAGCTTATGGACCGATGACCGAAGTTCATCAAAATCGAATGACTTAATGTATTTTACTTAAACAGTATAACTAAAAATATAATGCATATACTAAGCGAAGTAAAAAGCAAATGTGTATGACCTGCGGTGACATGTTGTAACATCGATGCTACAGTTTTCGATGTTTCGAGTTTTCGATGTTCGATAAAGTATCGAAATTTTCAATAAATCGGCATGTTGTAACATTTTCAACCATCACTTTTTCGATTCTCCTATTTTTCGATTCTTCGCACAAATGCTGCCAACGTAAAACATTTACTATCGAACGAAAAAGTTGTAACATACCAATTATATTTATTTTCGCTTCGATGATCACTATCGAAGCGAACGATAGTGATGTTACAACATGTCACCCCTGATTTACAAAAAATTCAATATTTTGGTTTTTTACGGCTTTCATTACAACGGGTTAGGGAGTGTACTCTATTACTATTAACAAGAACCATCAACCCACAATTTAAATCTCAGCATTACCATAATCACACAATAAAAAAAATAAAATAAACAAAATATTTTTTCATATATTTTATGAATGAAACTATTATTCAATAATCACTTTAAGCCCGCTTACAAAATTTAACAGCCTCTGATTTACTACAATGTATTTTTGGTTTTCTTCTCTCATTCTCATTATGTGTCTAACATTTGTGTTTTGATAGTTTTTTTTTTCCAAAAGTTAAATGAAAAATATATGTATATGTGCAGAAGATCGTGTTTTGTTGTGTAGTTTGTGTACTCTCTTTAATCGCGTGGTTTGGTTTTTATTACTATATAATTTTTTTTATTTTAACTTTTGTTTTTTCGTTTATTCGAATTTTCATTAGATATGTGAATGAATGATAATAACAGAATAACAATTAAACAGTCGCGAGTATAGATGTTGAACGTTATGAAAATATATACTTCGGAAAAACATTCCTTAAACAAATAAATAAAATATGTCTATCTACCCGCTGATATGGCTGCCGTCCATCGGGGCTGGCGAAAACTAGAATACTTCTCCACCAAGTTTAAATAATTTTGCTAGATAAATTTTTGGTTAATGGGGACAGCCGAAAGAATTGGTTTTTCTATATATAAGACTAGAAGCTCAATCTCTGAATTGTAAGTGTGTGAATTAATTTTCACACATTTTGCTACCGAATTTTATAACCAACATATAATAGGACACCGTTTGTCTAAAATCATTTGACATATAAAGTAATTATTTGGATGACATGAAATATAATTAAACATTTTTTTTAAAGGACTTAATCCGTTTTTAGTTCATGTTAGTCAGTACATGACGAGTTGGTAGTCTTCAGGTTGTTGTAGATTAAATGTAGTTTTTAAACAAAAATTGATTATTAAGGACAAAGGGTAATTATAATGGACAAAAAGTGTGAATTTTGGACAAAAGTGTTGTGTAATAGGAAATACAATATGTGTCACAACAGCGGACAGGTATAGCTTTCAAGACCAAGGTGTCATAAAAACATGCTTTCTGAAGTGTTGATGGACGCTTTTTAGAGCCTTTGTAGAACCTTTTTAGAAGCTTTGTATTGAGTGGCTTCAATTCGATATTATTGAATCCAGCAAATCATTCCATTTATGTTAGTTGTTCGGATAAACAAAACCACTTTGCATTCTGTCAATATAACAGCGAGTGATTCTGACAGTAAAGCTGTGTTCATAACCAGATTGACAAGTAAAACGGGGAAGGGCATATTCTTGAGGCATGGTGTGTTCGATTTCATTCGAGCACTGCTGTTGATGATATTTATAAAAAAACAACGAGATCAGCAACAGTGTGACGGTGTTGTGGGGAATCAAGATTTGATGATAAATTTTAATCATCCAAAATTCGTACAGCACGTTTTTTAACAGAGACCAAAAGTGAGAATTTAGAGAAACACAACAACTAAAACAAGACAACCATACAGGGACTAATATAAGACTTATAAATAGGGACTATTTGATACGGAGTGAAATATTTTTTACATTTGAGGGATCAGAGTTTTCTTGACGCGCTCTTTGCGAATCAGACCCTATTTGCCGCCAAACGTTCTTCTGCACTGCCACAGACCTTGAGTTGCGTTAAGGCATTTCGTCCTACCATTAGGTGCCTAGTTGAACCGTTTTTACAAGAGCAATACCAAGATACTTCACACGTTTTGGGTTGTTGATGTGTTATTCCTAATTGAAGGAAGAGTGAAGTGGTAATTTTCTTCTGTTGGTAAAATCGTTAGATCATTTTCGAATATTAACTGTTGGTGATGTCTAGGGCATTCTGGATTTTTCTATGGAGATGTCTCATATTAACTCCATTCAATAGAATACTAACATCATCGGTATACCCATATGTCTTGAGATGCTTATCATTTAATTCGTTTAGGAGCTGGGCCACCATTATGTTCCACAGCAGAGCTGATACAACGCCCCTTTAGGAAATACTCGCTTTACCCCTATCAGGAGGAAGTAGACGTATTGTCTTTTAACGTTAGTTGACGTTTAGTTCGTGAATAAACCGACATCGATTTTCAAACGCCTTATGCAACTTTGAAGTGTTTTATACGCTCCGTAGCTCTCCACTCCGCCATAACTCGTTGCCAGGTAAATGGTTTTGACGAAGTATCGCATAGGTCTATTCTTTAAAAGAAAAATTAGCGTCGTTAATAAATTGAAGACTATCAAAGGATTCTTTTAACGCCAAAGGATTCTTTTACAAGGCTCTCATTGATGCAGCTTCTGTGATGGTTTTAATCGACTCACATTACATTTTGTTGTACCTGTTTTTTGACTTTTGAATCAGTCTTTTGAAAAGTTGTTTCACTTTATTGTGCAAAGTTCAATCGGCTTCTCAAAAATTCTGCTCAAAAGTGTCTTGGACCTTAGTTTTAGCTTCTTAAAGTTTTATTCTATCTACCAGATCGCGTGCTTCACGTTACCTCGTTTCAAGACACAATATTCTCTATAATATTCTGTTTTTTTTTTCTTGGACAAGTTATCCATGCACTGAATAAAAATTAAAGACTCATCTCGACCTCATCGCGGAGTTAACAGTTTATTATTCAAACAAAGAAAAAGGACAAGATTTTTATTAAGATGTTTATGTATCTATATTCTTTATGATAGCAATCAATATGATAGAATTAGTTTATCTATTTTTAAGTAATGATTAGTTTATCTATATGATCCGATCATACGATATCGACCTCTTTCCTTATCAGTCTATATGATCCAGTTAATTTATTAGCGAGATTCGGAACATTACAGCTGTAATAGACCTACATAAGCATGATTGCAACTGTTGTAAATTTGAAGGAATTTGCACATCGAATATATCCTCAATTTTTTTTTGATTGGGACGAATGCCTTCTGAAGATAATGTATGCCCTAGGGCCTAGGTAATCGACCAAGCTCTGCAAAATCTTACAATTTTCCATATTTTATTCAGTACGGGTGTTGAACCAATAGGTGCATGTAAAAACATTCGTTTATTGGGTGTCACAGTTTCAAATGACCTACTCTGGAACGATCATGTAATGGCGATGGCAAATAGCTCGTCTAGAAAGCTCGGCCTCCTAAATAGATGCAACAAATCTTTCACTCCTTACCAATTGCTCCATGTTTATAAGTCCTATATTCGTCCCTGTACGGACTACTGTTGTCAAGTGTGGGGTGCTGCTTCTGTTTCCATCTTGGCCCTCTTGAACTCTGTTCCAGCAAAAGCGCATTATACGAATTGTGGGTGATCGAAATTTGACATCAAAAACTTAATTCCCTACACCATCGTCGCACTGTTGCTAACCTCGTTGTTTTGTATAAATATCGTCATCAACAGTACTCAGATGAAATCAGCAGCATCATGCCTTCAACTTATTCTTACCCTCGTTTCACTCGGCAATCGGCTAGCACAAGCAGTTAAACGATGGAGATCCCGCGTTGTCATACTGGCAGATCGCAGAAATACTTCTTTGTCCGAACTGTATACAAATGGAATAGTTTGTCGGAATCCATAGTCTCAGGTGGTTTCAATCTGCAGAGGTTTAAGAAAAGCGTTCATCAACACATTAGAGCGCAAGTTTGTGTGGGACCTGGGTCTTAAAAGGTATTTATGTGTTGTTGTGACACATATTGTAAACCCTATAACACAACACTCGATTGAAAATGTTTTTTTCTATTCTTTGTTTTGCTCATTATAACTTTTATCTACAGGATTTGCGGGAGACACTAGCGCCTTAAGTGTTTGAAATATGCTTTTAGCAATTAAACTTTAAAGCATCGACGTTTTATCAGCATCACCAACCTTATATATTTTAAAGAAAATTGCCAAGCGATCCTTGTACGTTCCAAAATCATCTTCTGGCTCATATTCCTCAATTTTTTCAAAGACCGTAACAATGGCATTTAAAACGACCTTGTATTTGACCTCTGATGATGCTTGTTCAAAAGACTCGAAATCCAATTTTAATTTGGGATCTTTCAGTTTCGTATATTAATTTCACTGTGATACAAAAATTTCTTTATTTTGTTTGTTTATGCGCGTCAACACTTTGTTGTATATTGACATATGAATTCTCATAATAATATTTCACTATCACATAAGAAACCCAGAAATAATTTATTACTTATTAATTTATTTAACCTGTTCATTTACCGGTCACGTATACAGTGAGTTTTATTTATCTCTTCCAAAATATGAGATGACAACAAAACTATATTTGAACATCAATATTACAATATAATATGGATTGAGTTTTATTTTAATATGGATTGAGTTTTTGAGATGTTTGTTGGTTGTCCACGGTATCGAACAGTTCCACTGTGTTCGTAGCCTAAATCATAACAACATCTCGCCCAGCAATCTTATAAAACAATCAAAACTAGAAACTAAAACATTGAAAAATAAAACTATATAAGAACATTTATATTCACCCATTAGATTCAATTTCCCTCATCACGACTGTACTCCGATTGAAAAAATTATTATTGTTATGTTGAGACTGCGTTACAATCACAACACAAACCTAAAAAAAACTTAAATTAAAAAAAATTATTTAATTTTAGTTTCATACCGAACACAGTTGTTTACGGTTCTTTTTATTTTTAAAAGAAAATTTCATTTAAATTCGCGGTTTTCTATCGAACAGCAGAAGTTCATGATTCATTTTCCGAATTTTAACTTTTCGCGTCGAATTTAAAATCGAGTTGATTTTTATTAAATTTCAAAAATAGTTGAATCGATTTGATTGTGAAAATTAGTAAAAAAATTTGTTTATTTTTAAATTTATTTGATTAAAACTGTTAAGTGAATAATTTAACGAAACTCATAAATAAGAATTAATTTTTTATTAATTCGAAACAAAAAAAAAGTAAATTAATTAATTAATATTTAATTATGATAAGTGATCGTAATAATAATTTCGAAAATATGTTCATGTTTAATTTCTATTAGTGTTCAGTTAATTTTTATTGTGATTCTATTCTAATTAAATTAACAGAATTTTTGGTCAATATGGATATTTCTTGCTTTTGTTTATATTATATTTTTGTTATATTTTATTCTTGTTTTGTTAATATTTGTGGTGTAGATGGTAGTGTAGTCACTTAACTTAAATTTTGTACACGCTGCGATGATAATATAATAATAAATAATAATATAATTATTTTTTAAAACTAGTGAAATTGAATTTAAAAAAAAACATTTTTATTTTATTGTAATTTGATGCTTGATAGAATTTATTTTTGAATATGTTGAATTTTTATGTTGTTCGGCGATTTTTTATATACATTTACATATATTTTAATTAGGTTGAAGTATTTAACATATATGAACAAGAATGGATCATTTACGATTTATTCAAGTTAAGGTTAATGGGAAATGCTATGATGATAAGTTTTAGATAAAACTACAATGATTATATGTGATATTTAGATTTTACGACCATTTTAATGATGATAGTTAAAACTATAGAAGTAATAAATTCTTTATACTAACGTTAATGTGAAATGATGGTGGTATTTAGAGAGCTTGCAAGTATCTACTTCCGAATGCTTCAAAATGATAATACGATAAAAATTTTACTTATTCGCTTATGAAATGTTTTGGGAACGTTGAACTGCAACTTTAATTAAGTTATATTATAATTTTCAAGAAAACGTTTAAGTTTCTTACCTGAATTTTATTTTGTGTGAATAATTGTGATATGAGTTTGTTCAAGTGAAACTGTTTTTTACTGATAATAGTAGTGTGTGAAAATTATTTAATATGTGAAATAAATTAACTTGAAGGTTATTTGCCAATGCGTTGCTTTTTTTTGTAGTTGAAAGAAAGTCTCTTGAGTAGGATTTCTCAAATTTCTTATAATTACACTAATATAATTTTTAAGTCAATAGTAATTTAAACTAGATAATCAAAAGACATAAATGTTTAAGAAATATTTCTGTCAACAGCAAGTGAGTTGGAGAATAATACTTTCTTTATTGATACGAAATCATAAAATAAGTTTTTGAGGTTTTAGTGAATTTGATCATTTCGATAATTATTTGTTTTTTTTTTTGAGACAATTTATTAAGATTGTTTTTCTGATTTTGTCTTCTATTGTCCTTTGGTGTTTTTCACTCCTAACAAGCAATACGATTTTTTAAAAACTGACATACTCAATATATTTTTCATTATGTTAAGAATTTAATCTTCACCTCTTGTTACAGATTGTAGTGCAAGAGATGGCTTAACTTGTTTTCGGTTCCAACAAACAGATACAAATTCGGTGTTTGTTTAAAAATTTTGATTAGTTTAATTTTTTTTTTAAATTAATACAGCATTGTAGTACTGTATTTGCGTTTTTTAGATTAGCAATTTTACTATAGAAAAACGCTTCTGTTCACATATTGACATATAAATTGTTAAACCCCAAACAATCAATATTTAGATTTAGAAGATAACAAATCTTAGAATGACCATTCGTGCTGATTTTATCAGTACAGTACTGATAGACATATGCGGAACTGATTTATGAAATTATGAACTGAAAGCACTGATTTTTAAGAAAATAGTTAAATTTTACTTTAAGATCAAATTTTAAATTAATAAATCAAACTTTCGTTTTAGTAAGTCGGGGCAATGCTTATTGTCGGTGAATGCTTATTGTATATACATTTAACTCGTTTTCGATTTTCATTCTTGTATCTTGTGGTGCTTTTGTGGTCTCTGCATCCTTGTCCAATTACTGACGCATCGCCTTGACTTCTTAAACATAGCTTACATTAAGGCCCTAAAGTATTAAAACATCTCCTAGAAGTGGCAAATTAGATGAGTTAAAGGCTGTACTGAAAGCGAATCTACTAGATGTTATAGACATTTCCAAGTCCTGGCTAAAATCGTATGTTTCTGAGGCTGCGGTCCACAGTAACGGGTACAATTCTTAGGCATGACAGGCCAGGCTTAAGAGGAGGTGAGGTGGCGGTCTATGTTAAAACGAAGCTTCCAACTAAAGTGTTGGCGAACGCTGAGGTAGGTGCGGAATCCCTGTATGTTCGTGTTGTTGTTGGTTCTTCTGTTTCCATTGTTGGAGTTATCTATTGGCCTGGTAATGATTTTACTAAAGCTTAGGACATTTTTCAGGATCTTTCCACTTGGTTTAGCAATATAGTCATTTTTAGGGACTTCAACATGAACTTGCTTGTCACCAGACAAGTCTTAAGTTTTAATGACTTTTGCAGTAGGTTATGCTTGAATCTCATTCATAATAATCTACGCACTCACTTTGTTTCTCATTTTGATTTGGTCTCGTTAGTAGATTTCTTTCTGGTGACATACGTCTAGTGCTGCTTTTATTTTCATCTCTGTTGAGCTTCCACGATATATTCAAATTGATAGCTATCTTGCCATGATGTTGAAAGCATTAATCTCCAGTTCTTCTCCAGGCTGAATTGAGTCGAAATACCATCCACCTTACTCTTAGTTTAGATGCTCAATTTTCGTATCTTAATAGTGTCATCATATCATGGTTCAGAAACTCGGTATATCAAAAACATGCGCATTTTAAAGAGCATCCTACAAAGTTCGATCCTGGGTACCTTGTTGTTCTCCGTGTTTATCAATGATCTCCTACATTCAATTAAATACTCTCTCTATCACTTGTTTGCCGAGGTTATTCAGCTAATGCATGCTCTCTCTAGTACGCGTCTTTTTCAGTGCGTATTGATCAAATTAAACTTGACTTGATTTGCATCTCTTAACGGGCTAAACGGAACAATTTAAAGCTCAACCCAGCCAAATCTCTAGCTATTGTTTTCAGTGCTACAACGAATCCATCTTTTTCTTGTGCTTTCGTTGTTTTGGATGGAGTGGTTATCCCGTTACAGCCTCAAGTCAACAGCCTTGGTTTAATAATTGATAGCAAGCTGGGTTGCGATGCATTTATTCATAGTCTGATTCGAAAAGTGGCAATCACATTGCATATGATTAAACTTGGTAAATATGCTAAGAGTATCATTTGTAACAGCTCTGGATCCCAACTTTGACTTTGTGACCTCAGGAAAAAAATGTTTCTCTTTCTATCCATACAATAGAATTTTGGTCTGTTAGGATTCTATAGCTTTCTTTAATAAACTAATGTAGATGAATTTTTATAAAGAGATGAACACAATCCTCTGCAAGGCATATAAGATCTTTTCATACATTTTGCTAGCCAAAGTCAACCAATAGAATTGCTTGGTTTATGCATATTTTACGAGTCGAT
Source organism: Diogma glabrata (assembly GCA_963693315.1). Taxonomy (NCBI): domain Eukaryota; kingdom Metazoa; phylum Arthropoda; class Insecta; order Diptera; family Cylindrotomidae; genus Diogma; species Diogma glabrata. The sequence goes on from OY856188.1 coordinate 288,870,392, forward strand.
GCGCAGTCTGAAATGATTAAAAAATACATGTTAGTATCCCGCCATACTATATGCTATTTTGTTTCTAAGACAGAAAAAAGCATTTTAAATTTCTATATAATTAAAATCACAAAACAAATCGATAACCAATAGAAAATCTAAACTTGTAAAGAATATAATACATAAATTATGAAACTGATTTGGTTATTAATTTTGTGAATAAATTTACATAATTTTCATATTATTATATTCGTATTTTCTTTTTGTCCACTCATAATATGAAAGAATAAAAAAATGTTGAAAGGTTCGTATGAATTAATGATTACTATCCAAATCGATCCAGTAATAAAAATGTGTACGTATATTATAAATATTTATTAAAACTCAGATATATGCGGTATCAGCAGTTAACAATAATGGGATAAAATAAAGAAATTAAAAAGTAGGTAATTTGTTTGAATAGGTTTTGGTTGTGATAATGTTGTGACTTATGGGTTGCAGTATATATTCATGTGTTTTATGTTGTTTATGGCATATATATCCGTAATTCGTTATAAATTCTTAATTCGTTCGCTCAAAATTGATCTCTAAACCGATCAGGACGGGTTGTTTAAAAAAATCTTTCGGTTTTTGTATCAACAATAAACACTTTTCTTTGTTAAAGTACAACGTTCTTATCAAATTGGTATCTGGGAATGTTCGCCTGCATCGAGTAGGCCTCTTAGACTTCTTCAGTATTCCTAGTATAAAGCTTAGCCTTTGTTTGAATCAATGTTATTCAAACAAAGGCAAAGCTTTATTGACACGTATTGCTTACAGCACGATCTTAGTGAAATCTTGCACCAGAATTTTTGGTTTAGGTACCTTGAATGCATCGAAGCACTTGGTGTTGCTTCTTCTCCTATTTTATTATTTATAATTAAATTCTTTGAATCTATTACATTTGCATGTTAAATTATTCTAACAAAAATCAAATTATTTATTAATAATATAATATAATATAATTTTTTTTGTTTCGTTCATGCTCCATGTAGGAGCATCAGAGTAGCAGAATCAGATTCGATTTTTTACTACGGTCATTCGCAATAGCGGTATAATTACCATGGCAGCGTTTTTTTAAGGTTGTTCATTACGTCCGTTTCCCATTGTAGTTGTGGTCTACCTCGCAGTCGTCTATTCCCTGGGGTACCAACGTAGATTTTTTTAATAATTCCAGACTGTGAATCAGCTCGTAGAACATGCGCAAACCAAGCAATCCTATTGAAACGATACAACCTATATATCAGTTTCTTCAACCTATTATATCAGTTTCCTCAAAAAGGTGTAGGTTCTGTACTCTCCATCGTCTTTCTTAAGTGGACCAAATTTGTAGCATTAGGAACTTACGCTCAAATACAGATAAATGCAATCCATTTTCCTATTTTATCTCGATAGAAAATATTTTGTCATAATTAAACTTTTCTCATGTTAGCGATTAGAGAGTTGAAATGTAATTAATAAAACTTACTAGGTGAGATTATAATATACATAACCAATGAAAATATTTAACAAGGGTTTAATAAAAGTTGATGTCTCAGTATATTGTTCAAGGTGACAGGATATGAAGGCTCTAATAATTTCTGTTCTTGATAATATTCCAATGACCCATGTGTTATATCTACCATTAAAGTTTTAAATAAGCTACTAAATATTCCTTAAGCTACTAAATATTCCTTTGCGCGACCTTACATTGTCTGCCAATCGAGAAAGAAAGGTAATAGATTAATGTTATCGTCTGTGGAAAGTTAAACAGAATAAAATGTACTTCACAGCAATAAAAGTAAAACGTCACGAAGAGAGATAGATCCAGTTTTTTATGGTGCATTAACCGAGAAACCGAAAAGATATTAACTTAGGCGAATGATAAGATTTGCAATTTATACGTAACTGTGATACATACAATCATATAACCATCACAAAACCTTCTATATATAGCACCGGAAGAAACGCTTTGATCAACACAAATACGCGACTTTAGAATTGTGTTTGGTGTTATGTGTGAAATGAAAAACTTTCAAAACAAAGACTAACTTCACCACAGCTCTGGAAACAAAATGTTTTGGATATATATAGTAAGTTAACTCATCAAATACTTCAAATAATGGCTAACCTAGTTATAAAAGCATTGAAGAAAGCTGTTGTAACTCAACAAAAATAAATCCTGTTGTACGAAGAGATAAATTAAAAGAAAATTTTACTGGAAGTGAGGAACCGGAAGTGTCGAACAGTTACATGTCTAACAGTTACAAATCATTCTCTAAGCATATATACCAAGTTTAATAAATATAATAAAAATAAATTATCAGGAATTGCCATTATTGAAGTTTTAAATAAACAGGTGCTCGGGAGGCCCCTCACCACTTATCCCAATATCGTCATTCCAATTTCCATCTTTTGTCGAAGTATCATAAAAATTGATTAATGAACGGAATCTTTATGATCCCAATAAACTTTAGAAACATTTTGAAAAAAAAAACACCTGTTGTATGGTGAACCCTCCAACCGTTTGTTTTATGAAATCTTTCTCATAGTAATCAATAAAAGTTTTTACAGGTTTTCAAAAAATTCGGTTTTAAACCAACATATGCAAGTAGCATATCAAATTAAACCTTGTTCAATTCTCTTTAAAATGAGGGGTCTATCCGCTCTCTAGGTTGTACACAACTTGAGATATTCGAAATTTAAACTATACAGGTAAGCCCTAAAATGACGACATTCCAAAATTTTGAAAATTAATTACACAAAAACGAAAAGAGATAAAAAATTTTGGAAAACCGTTTTTTACTTGTATATTCATAGCAAATAATTTCTGTAAGTTTCATAAAAATCTAAAATGGTCGGGTTGAGTGACTGGTTGGTTTGACATGGAATGACCCAAATGTGATATTTTTTGTCCCTCTCCTTATATCTACGAACATTTCAAAAGAAAAAATTTGAAAAAGCCACGGCTGTAGAATTTGGTTGTTATAATTTCAATGTTCTTTGGAGAGGATTGAGAGTAGCAATTTTGAATAATAAATATTTTTGACCTTGACAAATGTGATTTTGGTGATTTTTTTTGTAGCATAAAACATGTTTTTTGTAATATTCGGGAACATAATTGTCGACTTATTTTAAAAAGTTTCTGTCCTCCCTTATCTTTGAACATTACAGAAGCGAAAAATTGAACAAATTCAAGGTCATAGAGGATGTTATAAAGTTTGAATGAAAACTATAGCGGTTGGCTCATCATTTCAAATGTTTACTCAATATATTATACGACTTACTCAATATATTACACATGTGCGGTATTACACAACGCGGTATTACACAACATTGTACGCATGGAGGGATCAGCTTTTATTAATTTGTTAATTTTCTTCTATTTTTTGATCCACGGGTGTGACAACCCCGCGTACTCCAGTCCCTGCTATTGGCATATGAGTTAACGTGAGATATCGCATACCACTGGCAATAGCAGTGAGATATCACTAGCCAAGGTGATGTCTTAGGGGTGCTGGCGGATGAACTGTATTCAGTCAACGGTAGCACTCTCAATCTTAGCTAATGAATATTCCTTGATGCTGGAACGCTGTAGCTTGCTCGAAGAAACGAGCCTTCATATAACTATATATCTGAGCTTTAATCATTGAAAAATATACTACTGCGTCCCATAATCAAGGATTATGCCATTAGCTGGACTATTGGCAAACCAATTTTAGTTTTGTTCCTGCAAATTTTTAAAACAAATTTGCTTTTTATCTCTTATTTTATTTTTATTTTCCCTATCCTATCACGCAATATTGGCCTATGTCATATTTTATATGTGATAGGATTTATGGTTTAGTTATCCATTATTTAACAAAACCATTTAAAAAAAAACAAAAAAAAAACAGATTTGCGTCCATTAACATCCTTAGAACGCATGTTGTTGTGGGACCTTGGTCTTAAAAGGTTTTTATGTGTTGTTGTGACACATATTGTAATGCCTACTACACATCACATTTTATTAAAAAAAAAAAAAAAAAAAATAAAAAAAATACGAAAACATTTGTTTAAAAAGGACAGTTTTTAGAAACGAACAAAATAGGAACAAAATTAATTTTGCAATGTCTGAACGTTATGTTGCAATAAAACAAACGTTATGTCTTTTACAATTAATTCTCTTTCTAAATGTCAGAAGGAAACAAATCTTTAGATAGTTTTTGGCTCATCTTTACAATGATGCAAACGTTAGATGAACACACCAGGTTAGTATCTTTGATGGCGCAATCAATATAGAAAGGCAACAAATATTTGTAGTTCTTGTTGTAAAAAAAGTAATCATTTAAAAAGCTATTGTTCTCACACTACTGACTAGACATTCATTTCAAATGAAAGTAAGGATTTGAATTTTTATTCGAGAGACGAACATGCGCATTAATTTGAATTGGTTGTTTTATATGATTTTACATATATATAAGAGCAAAAATGTTTTTGTTCATTTAAATATTTAAACAAAATATTTATTTGAAAACAGTTGTTTATTTTATTCTGTTCGCCACTACAATACATACCATTTTGGTTGTAAAAAAACAAAAATAAACTTAGTTTACTCTATTTGAACATATTTGCACTCCAAAATTTAAATTTATTTTACTATTAATATTCCATGATAATGACGTTTTATTTACTACGTCAGCTGTTGTATGTTTTCATTTACACAAAAATATTAAATGTTTCTGATTGTTATGTTAATATTAATCATATCAAAAAAAATTAATAAATTTGTTTAACAAAACATATGACACAAATACCGTTATATAAAACCTAACACCAAAAGTATCATGGTAGATGACTATATTGTCCGCGAAATGCTACAAATTAGTTGACCAACAATAAGGCTATCGCCAAACTTACATAATTTGCACGTCTTCTAAGCCTCGATAAAAAATTTGATTGACCTTCAAATCGATAAGATTTTAATTTCACCATATCTTTAAAAGAAAAAAAAAATTTATATCTTATATTTCTTACCATTATTTTTTTTTTCAATGAAAAAGAACAAACTAGACGATTTCAATTAAGTCGAGCGCACGCACGCATGAGTTTGATACGCAAAAAACAAAATTTAATTTTATAAATAGATTTTTTTGTTATTTTAATTTATTTTAATTAATTTGAAATAACGATTTTGTTTTTGTTAAATTTCATACAATAAAAAAAATATTTATTTCTTATTTCTTTATTAGAAATAAATATTTCCCTGAGGAAGGTTTCATAGAAACCGAAAATATTTGGAAAAAATTAAAAAAGTTTTTTTAAAGTGTCTAAGTCGATTACGAATCATCAAAGTTATTGAAATAACACTTTAAGTAGTTCTTAAACAATCTTCATTTGGTTTTTTCTTATTAAACATTTTTTCTTTTCTAAAGTTAAATTGTAAACAAAGTATTTAAATTTTAGTTTTATTACATAACTAATTTATTAGAAAAAAAATATAAAATTGAAATTTAATTAAATTTAATTTTTTAATTTCAGAAACACAAAAATGAGTTCTTACAAGTTGTGCTTTCATCGTAATAGTTTTGAGAAGAAATAAAATTTAAATTTAATTAGGAAATTGAAAATTAAAAAAATAAAGTTTTATTATTTTGTTTATTTTGTTTGTGTGAAAAGTGTTCAGTGTTGAAAATAGAATTTAAAAAAAAAATAAAAGAAATTAGTTTTTATGTTTTAATTGAAAAAAAAAATTGAAGTGTAATTGAGCAAAAAAATTTAAAATTTGTTTTGGTGGAATTGTGTTGATTGGTTTTAGATTCATATAGGTATAAGCAAAAAGTTGAGGTGTTGTAGTAGGATAACAATAAATAAAATATTTTGGAATGAAATCAAGAACAATGGAAGGGGGATATGTTGCTGAAGGTAAGAATTGTATTTTATCATATATTTGTGTGTCGTCAGTAAACAGAATAATTTTATTGTTATGATCTGTAAATAATACTTTTTTATTTAGTATGGATGTAGAATGTAATAAACTACCTTTGTTTTGATAAAATTCCGCTGTGTTTCTTTTTAAAAGACTGTCTATAGTATTTTAGTTTTATAGCAAGTTTCATACATAAAACGCTCATCCATAGTAAAATAAATGTTGTAAAATGACGTTTATGTTTTTTAAATGACCTAGTTCTGTAGTTCTAGAAGTCCAACCTGATGATGACCGTGTGATGCATGAAACTTACTATAAAACTAAAAATATTGAAATATAGGTACTAGACAGTCTTTTTAGAAGAAACTGGTTAACAAGGTTATGGCTTGCTTGTTCCTGCTTTTATTTGCAGAATTAGCGTTTTCACCATGTGATCATTTTGGTTTCAATGCTTCTTTAACCCTTTTTCGTTATTGTTTCTTGAGTGTATAATGAACACTAGACCTTAGTGAGTCACTAACAAGAAGAAATCGCAGGACAGCGTGCCTAACGAGGTTTTGTTCCGGCCAGCTTCAGCCATGTGAGTCCGTGAAGTAATTTCCCCCAGTTCAGTACAAATAATAAAATATGCACGCAAATGAGACGGTGTAAACGGAATAAAATAAGCAAAGACAACGAACAGGGACTCTGGCGACTCCAAAGGCCAAAAAACACGAGATCATCACACACAACAATTCTTATTATTACATTTTTATTTACCGTATGGTTTTTTTTGTGACACATTAAAAATTAAACTTAAAATAGGTAGACTCTTCTATGAAATCAACCCAAAACAAAACATGGATACACATTAAATCAACTTACAATCTATTTGATTGCGCGTCTTTTAGTTATGGTGCTGAAAAGTACCGTTGTTATTGTGATTTTGATTTTGGTTCATGTTTGTTTTTTTTGTATCACAGCCAAGAGTTCGAAATGAAATATTTGGCTACCAAGTTGAAATAGACTATTAGCGTAACCCAGGGTGTACACACCCCCCCATTGCATGTTCTGATAAATTGTTGCCATTCTGACCAATTTTGTCGACATTTAAACTTTTTAAAAACATATAACACTCCAATATTAACAAAACATTTACAAATCAACCAAAAAAATAATGCAGATGTTTCAGTTTAATGTTTTTATTAACTTATAACGTTAAGAAATGCAATTTTGAAAAAATATTAAACCTCAAGACACTTAAAGTATATCAATTCCTGTTTCAAGAAATCTCCTGAATTACTTAGTTATACTACAGATAAAAACTTAAATTTTAGAAACATAGTTTAAATTAAAATTTTCTATTTTAAATTAGACCAATGTTAAACAACAAATTACTTACATTAAAACTAATTTTTTTCTAATTAGAACACCGCACCTAATAAGTTTTTTAATGTTTCGCCGATCTTGAATATATATGCAGAACTGTCTTGTTACAAAAAAAATTAACTAAACAGATAAATGGACGACATTTAATTTAATTTTAATTTTTCTACTATATACTAATCAATTCGAACTAAATAAATGGCACTAAATATTTGATTCGTTATCACTATAAGTTTGATAATAAATTTGACTATTCACTATTTGACTGTTGACTATTAAATATATTCTTCTTTTTTCTTCCATTAAACTTTGATGCAATTTTAAAATTTAATCTAACTAAAGTGTGAGAAATAGAAAAATTTAAAATACTCTTTTTAAATGGCTCTCATTTGAGTATATTCACGGAACTGCCCAAAAATAACAAATTTCCAAGTAGATTTATAAAAAAAAATCATGAATCAAAAACAAATCCAAATGAGACAGCAATAAAAAAAAAAGAAAAATCATTGCAAACAGGATGGGAACAAGATATGAATAAAAAACGATAAGTTGTATTGAACGCGTTGATTCATGTATACGAATGTTGTTTAGACAAATAAATTTTTACGGAGTAAACAGCTTTACAGCTTCGTTACAAGTTTCAATTACTTTATCAGCAACGTACACAAACTTTGGGACTTTTTCAGACGTACTAGAGTTGAAGACTATTGGTTGTTGTAAATTTACTGAACCACGCAACTTTCTAAGTAACTAATGATTCTTGTTTACCATAGATTATCGAAAGCATTCCGTATGGTAACGAAATTTGAGTTAACATTTGAAAATGTTTAATTCAATTGGAGCTACAATTGCTCGGGCTAAAAAAGAAGAAAAAATCAGCTGTCTCCATTTGTTTTATGCAAATTGATTTCTGTAGCAAAGCGTCTTCACATTCTTTTTGTATTACCACCTTAAGAGATTTTGCTGATTTTTTTGTTTGCCTTTCAACACCACAAAATGTTAATCCGAGATTAAACAGGACTCTCCAGTACGTCTCCATGACGTCTTCATACGATTCCCCAATGTGTTCTATACGCATGTTCTGGTTCCAATCGAAAGTGGTGTATGATAGATGAACATGAAATTTTTAACCAAATAGCTTGGAATGGGAATCAATGACTAAAACTAATATTTTTTACTATGCTGGTATGAACGTTGAGCGTATCGTAAACTCTGTAAGTATTGTAATGAAAAAAAAGACCATCCATTAAAGTTGTAGCGTCGTTCTTCATTTTTACCAAATTTGTTAAAAATCATGTTTCATTTGCTTTGGATAGACACTGGTGTCGTATTTTAATAGGAATAGAAAATATAATAATTACTTAAACCTTATGTAGACCTATGCAGTTTATCTTGGGGTGTTTTAGTCGCTTTATTGGTCATATATCAGACTTATTTAGACTTTCTATCACTAACAGTCATTTATTTCTATCGCAAATGGCTAGATATAACTTAATAAAAAATGTCATAATTTGCTGTATGACTTTTATGATTAGGAAATTTGGATTATATAAATCTTAACAATCTTTTCTGTACTGATATTTTTGGTTACGTTATTCGTGAATTGAAAGTAAAGGTTGTTTATTTAAGCCGCAAATTGAAAACGTATGTGTGTGCCATTACAGTTGTAACTGATGCGTCCATTTTTTTAATTTTAATGAATAAAAATCAGAAATCGGAAATTAAAAAATTTTACTGAGAATCAGAAAATACTTTGAATATTTCATAATTTCCTTAATGTTATGAAAAAATTAATTTAAATATCAGTATATCGACATGAAAGCAAACGAAAAATATTACAAAAAATAATCACTAATTAGCACTTAATTAAATCACTAAAATTAATTACATATTTAAAATGTTCGTTTGTTTTTGTGAATGTTTTCGTTATATACTTTTATCAAAAATTTCTTTCGCACAAATCAGTTTAAAATCATTATTTTAACATAAATATTATAACCAAAGATAATATTTCACGAAAAGTAAAATTAATTTATATCTTCTATAAAATGCAAACAGACTCTTCTTTCATTCTTTTGTTTGTTATCATTCTCATTATTTCGTTTTTTATTATTCGTTTAAACGAAATTATTATCTTTTGTTTTGTTAGAGAAAATGTCAAATTAACTTAAAAATAGGAACAAATTTGAAATGGTTTATGTTTAGAAGTCTGCCGCCGACTTCGTTTAGACTTATGTATCGATTGCCTATTCAGGTTAAAAGTAATTTTCTTTAAAGTTGGACACTTTTGATATTTGGTGCCTTCGATTTTCCTAAAATTTTCAGGATATGTTAGTAGTACTGTGATAAGAAAAAGTACAGTTTACCACCTCCTAAATCTGCCGCGTTTGACCTTGAATAAGGTTGTTTTCCACGTCTACGATAAATGGGGTGTCCGTTCTAAAAAAAGAAATACTTTTTGGGAGTTTTTGTATAGGTTAGAGACGAAGTGTAATTTTTTTTGTTTATAGACAGGATGCGTGTACAGAAAATAAAAATATGTTCATCGCAGTGCGACTTTTTACATTTTTACTATAAGTTACTGTAAGTATGATCGTTAACCCAAAACACAACTTTTTTAAAAAAATTTAAGATTAGAACAAAAAGGGGGTTTTTACTCAGAAAAAAATATTAAATTCATATTTAGCAAGCAAAGATACATCATAAAATGGTTTCAATTAAATGATCTGATGAGTGTTTTAAGTGCAACATCGGAAAAATATTCTTTCACGATGAAGTGATTCCTTTCAGCCGCCATATTTACCCGCCATTTTGAATTTTAGGAAAATGCCAGACTGCATAAGAAACTTATGCAACTAAACTAAGCTTCAATTTGGGCCATAAACACATTTTTTACGACTGATAGAATTTTGGGCACAGCCTTGATCCGTTTGATGTGGAACGTCACTCCGTATACTCCCCATGCACTGTGAGATTGCGATTTTGAAGTTATTAACTAAATCGATTATAGCCCTAATAAAAAATTAATTTATAATCAGTATAAAATCAAAAATAGGCTGGAAAATATGTAAAATGTGTATAATGATACATTTTGTAAAACGCATATTGGACGTTTGAAAAAAAACATGTATTAAAAAAACAAACACATCCCCAATGGAATTTAAGCCTGGACCTCAATCTACCCAGTATGAAGTATAATTACAGCTATGTCTCAAACTTTTTGACTGATGGCTTCTAGAGTTATTGACCTTGAACTTTGACCTTTTTTGAAAAATTATCAACTTTGAAACCGTTTAACTCCTAAAGCCAAGAGTATCCCAAGCTGTTTTAAATTTTTCTAAGTTCTTTCATATGTTGTGTAATTAATCCAATAGTTATTGCTGTGAGTCATCTATGGGTTTACCAGATATTTAGTCACATAACATGGCAAAAAAAGTAACGAAAACAACATTTTCGAATGACCTTGGCCCTCAAAACCATGAATGAGCCACCAAATTATTTATGCTAACACCTACTTAGTATCAAGTAGAATCCATATTCATAAGAAATTTCATGGGTCACTTATGGTTTTATGGAGTAAAATGATCATATAATTTATACGATTTTCCCGTGATCTTAAACTTTGACATTCAAGGTCAAACGCGGCAGATTTAAGAGGTGGTAAACTGCACTTTTTCTTATCACAGGACTACTAACCTATCCTGAAAATTTTAGAAAAATCGAAGGCATCAACTAACACTCGCTCCTACAAAGTGTCCAACTTTTAAAAAAATTACTCAATATGAGAGTCTTTGAGATGACTATATCTGATTTCTGATATTGACTTGGAGGTCAGGTCACTAAATGACTTTGTTTCATGGTCTTACAGAATCGGTCGTCTTACTTTTGTGGTTTCCATTTTTCAATAATATATTTTATGTGTAAATGTATATGGTCTCAACTCAACTGTAAAGTGTATTGTATTCACTTCAATTGTTGTTACTTGTTAGTATTATATCTGATTTCATATCGGTGAGATCAGACAAAATCACAATATGACATGATTATCCCTATCTCTGAGAGATAAATACAATCATATCCTTCATATCAGTAACAGTCTCGAGTTTCATAACATTTAACGATTATAAAAGTTTTAATTACATGATAAATTATTAATAAACTATTAATAACCCAGATAAAAGAACTCTATGCACATCAACAAAAAAACTACTTATGTTTTCTCTTATTATATTAACCAGCCTTAAGTTTTCATGAGTAAAACTAATCCCTAGCAAAAAATAATTAAATACACAACAAGCAGCTAAATTATTGTGACCTAATTCCTTAAAATCATTGCTCTAGTTTTTCTAAATGTTTACGTTTATGTCATGCCAACAAACCATTTATTATATAAATATTTAGTTTGCTTTTCTTGTCTCCATAATTCTTAAATTTTCTAATATCTTCAGCTTACGTCATACGAAAAATAAATTTTACAATCAACATCAACGTATACAAACGAAACGGCTTCTGATGTCATTATAATTTATATATAAAACTTGTAGTTTTGAATTACATTAAAAATTAAATTAATAGAAGATTATAACCTATGATTATTCTTATAATATTTTTCTTCATTTTTGTGATAGATAATTAAAAATATGTAAGTGTTTTGAAGGTCAACAAAATTAGATTTGACATTTTATTTGTTAAAACAATAGTAAAAAATTTCTAGGTCAGTGTTAAAATTTCATGTGTGGGCAGATCGACATTGGTTGTTGTACTTTTTCGCTGAATTTAAACTTTCATACATTTTGTTATCAATATTTTTTGACAAACATATAATGAGAAACATTTTTGTCTAGAAACATTTGGTTGCTTAAAAGGGGGATGATATGTAATATAATTGACAAATATAAGATAGTTTCGGATTTAATGTCGTTTTTTACAACATTTTTTATTATTAAAATGAACCTCGATTAAAGTGAAATTATTAAAGTAAAAGCATTAACACAGACGAAGTTTTGGTACCTCGGCGCCGGGAAGACTCCTTTATGTACATTGGTATATGGAACTCATCAGAATTATTAAATTCTTTTATTTCCCTAAACAATTTTTTTTATTAAACTTGCATATAAACTTGTTCACATGCTGTTTAGGTTTCCTCACACCATGCATTTCTTAAGGATAGCTTTTGTCTGTCAGGATTACCCAAACTTTAGCCCAATAGGTGGCAAAGAACACTATTTGTGTGAAATGTTAAAAAAAGGAGAAGAGTGAAAGCTTCAACAAAACGAAATGAGTCGTCTTTACAGTCCGATTCTATTAGAAGTTCCTTCTCTATTCTATTTTAAGAACTCTCGCAAACAATATTCTTTGCTTTAATTCTATATGTTATTTGAATGACAATGTTCCTGTCCATTAAACTGGTTTATATGAATTTTAATTGACTAGAACTAAATATTGAACAATTTTGAATTATATTAGAGATTTTTTGAGCACTTAAACTCAAGCAATTAAGGAACGCAAGCAACTTAACCCATTTCAAACCGAGTTGCAGAAACTATTTTCCAGGATAAAACCAAATATTTTTTTATAGTAATTTGATGCTCAAATCTGAGAAAAAAACAAGTAATCTTTTATTGTTTTTCCAGAAAATGGAAAAGTTTAATGTTCGTTTCATCGAACGCTGGCGCTGAGTCTATATAATTACAAACCAAAAAAATTTATTTTTAAAAAAAATTTAATGATTTAGCTTAGATTAAATTTAGATACAGTAACATTTTTTAAAACAATCAACACGATAATATCTTACTAATGAGCTTGGTTCCTTGTCGCACAGACGAAATGTTGCTGATTTGACAATTTTCTACAAATACATTATAGATGAACGAACTTCATCTGAGATTAAATCAATTTTACCTGAACTGGCAAACTTCTCACGTTTCACCAGAACTAATACTGTGGTCCATGCTTTTACGGCTCCAATAAAAAGGTGCAGAATTGTTGCTTTTCAGCGTGACTCAACAGAGACTCTCATCTCTGGAATGCCTTACCTTCGTGGGTTTTCCTCGAAACCTTTGATCCTCAAAAATTTAAAGTTAGCGTTCATAAGTTTCTTAAAGAAACTTAATTTATTTAAACAAAATTATAATACCTATAGTTGGCATGGTATCTTCGAATATTCAGAGACATTAATTTATAATTTATTATAATTAAACTAAACTTTATTTACAAAAAAAAATGCTGATTGCATTTTCAACACATGAAAATTGTGGTTTTGCCACACCTTTTTAGTTGACACCTACGAGGCTTATTTTCTAGTTGACAATAATGTGATCTCGAGAAACCTCTGGGGTGAATAACGCGCAAACTCCTGACTATCCATCTATATTCTAAATTAAAAGCAGAAAAAATTAATTAAGCGCAGAGATCCATAGCAGTCAATGCCACTTCTTTTGTCAGGCAATAATATAGCCTATGATAACTTGTGAAATAATTGCCAAAAACACCTCGTGATTCGTAGAAAACTCTACGTTATGTTATTAATCTTTCATTATAAATCATTCAATTTTTCACATAGCTCGTTTCTCATATCAGTTGAAGGTGCTGAGCTAGGTGCTATATTATCCTGAAATTATTTATGGTTTCTTGACCATATTTTAGTTTACTAAAAGAAGTCAATAATTAATAATCATATTTCACTTTCTTTTGTCGTTGTTCTTAATGATTAGATGGTCCAGGTTGGGGTTATTCAACGATGAACTCATTTTCATCAGTATCTTCAACAATATTTCTTGAAGTTTCAACTTAAACACTACTGGTAATATCGCCGAAAATCACTGTTTACATCAGGATTTAATAAAATAAAATTATCATTAATGTCTTCTTAATCGTTCAATCAATCAACACAATCAGGCGGAAGATTGTTAGTTAAAGAAATATTATCAACTTCTTCCTCTCCGTCGTTCCAATTTTCAATAATTTTCCTTACTTCACGCATTGTCAATAGCTTTCGACGCGGCATTATAACTACATATTATATACAAATAATAAACATTCAATGTAAAGAATGAACTTCATAACAAATTTAATACATAAAAACTGTCCTTATAACCTTTTTTGTAGTATAAGTATTTGGTTTTAACAAAATAATATCACACGAAATAAAATATGTCTGTTCTTTTCAAAATAGTGCCAACAAATGACCAAAATGTCAGAAAAATTATGAAATCCAATTTTAGTACAAAATTATAGGGTTCGCGCCAGTGTTCGATGAAACGAACACTCAACTTAACGTACACCTGGAAGAACCCCACTGTTTCCAATAAATATGAAAACTATTCCTATGAGCAATCTCATCCATTAACATAAATTCGTCATCATTAGTTTTTCGATTTTTGTTCGTTTAGTATTTTATATAATTATTCAAAAATATGTCTAAAAACAAGGGTTTTTTGGAAGAGGAGGTGTGGTGGGAAGGGGGGGGGGGATTGGGTCACTATACAATTTCTTCGTCGAATACACAACACATCAAGTAACCTTATCGTACTAAGGGTACCATGCATAACTATTACTATCATAGGTAAACAATTTTTAGAAAAAAAGGAATTTCACTGTTCGATGAAACAGCGGATCGAAATGGGTTAAGTAGTTAAATAATGATGAAACATTAACTTTGAAAAATCATCGCCTCGGTAGGGCAGTTAGATAGCGTGTCTGCCAAAACGGATTCCAATTTGAAGAGGATAGTTCGAATCAGTCACAGTCCGAAACACGTATAAAAGAAATATGGAGTTTTTCTCTGAGAGAAATCCAAAGTATACTTTCGAATTGAAAAATTCAAATGTCTTTCTTAATTGCTTGAGTTTAAGTGCTTAAAAAATCTCTAATATAATTCAAAATTGTTCAATATACAAATACCGTGAGTTAAAAATTCTTAATACTCTTTGCACTTATTAGGCTAAATTTTCAATTAAGAGAAACTCTAACAGACTGAAGCTATCTTTAAGATATTCAAAGATAAATATTCAAGAATATTCAAGGTGAATGTGGAGAAGCACAAACAGCATGTGACAAAAAAGTGGCATTAAAACAGGGACAAATACCAAAAATTTTATTTCTTATGTTATCCGCAGGGGATCATTAAACCTTCTGTTAACTGACTATTGAACCTGCTAACTCTTCGTATCTGTACTCAAACTTGTTATCGAAGTATGAGGCGGGCAATAAGGGCCTCAATTGCTTCCAAATTGTATCCTTAATAATATAAACAGACTTGTTTAGTCACTGCCCATACCGGAACATAAAACGCTCATATCTTCTTGTTTCTTCAACAGGTTGACTTTTCCGACGCTTGGTTAATGTTTAAAACTAGGTCGGACCACCTTCGTCATCTGAGCGAGTAGCTCCTATGACAGATCAACTGCTCAAAACTCCGAGTAAAAGCCGAGTAGAGTTAAAAGCTCTGAGATTGTTAACTCTCATTACTTGGGGAACCTTGGGGAAAATTTCACTTGGACTTGCCATTAGGGTTTCTAAATATCCGACCTATTTGATTATCTGGATATCGAATACATAAACAATAAATTATCCGGATAATCCGGATATCCGGATAATTAAACAATAAATGAAACATGTTGTTTACTTTGCGGTATTTAAATCATTTATGTATATTTTTCGTGTATCTATATTATTAATTTTTATACATAGTCACAAAATAACAAAAATAGTAACAAATCATAAATAATAATAATAAAAAAATTAAATTATTGATAAATTTAATTAAATTAATGAAGTTATTGATGCATTTATAAAAATGCATACTTTAGAAAAATTATTGCATTAATTAATTAATTATTACAATGTCTCGAAATTGAGTCGAGTTCTAATTTTTGTCTTGGTAAGACCAGCAATTGAAAATACCCGCTCCGTTGCAGTCGATGTAGGTTTTATTGGTAATAATACGCAATATAGAATATTTAAATTGCCCTCCATTTTTTATAATTATTTAAATAAATGAAATCTTTTTTCAGCAATATGGAACTTCCTTCATTCTGCTTCTCAACATGAGTAATTAAAGCAATAGCTTTCTCAAGTACTTTCTGCAGTCACGATTTCTTATACAAACTTCACTACTTAGACTTTCTTCATCTTCACTTCAATAGTAATGCCATTAGTGATTTCCTCAGAGTCATAATTTAGAAGTACAGCTCTCATAAACTTTAAAAAAAATAGCCAACACTTCAGCTTTTATTGACAAAGCTTAAGTTTATAAAACATTATTAATTTTTTTAAATTAATATAGCATTAAATAAATATTAGTAAAATATCTTTACACTGCAGATTCACGAAGTGTTTCATAAAATATTCAATGATTACAGTTTTCAAAACATTAAAGTTGTAAATAAATTTTTAAAACTTGTAGTCACTTCACTGCACTAACAAACTTTGCAACGCAAGTTAATAGTTATTTGAACTTTTCAACGCAATTTGATTATTTTTTTACAAAATAAAGAGTTTTTTAATATTCGGATAATTGCAAAAAAGTATCCGGATAATCGAATAGTCAAAATATAGTCGAATAATCCGGATAATTCGATATCCGGATATCCGGATTAGAAACCCTACTTGCCATATATACATATATATTTCGTTTTTTTCAGTTATTTCTCTATTCATCAATTTTTGGCCACTCCTAACGTTTATATAGCCCAAAAAATATATGTATTACATTTAGAAGTTCTAAAAATAAACTAAAGTATTATAAAGCTTACGTCGTCTTCTTGAACACTCATATATTATATCATTTCCATTGTTAATTAAAAGTGATATCCTCAATTAAATTTCGTTTCTTCAATTTTTGCATTTATTTAATTACTATCTTGTTATTTTTAATCAAGTTCAAGTTTATTATTTAATTCCTTTTTTTTCGAATAAAAACAATCAATTTCCGGTTCCGTAATTATCACGTTTTCGCCGAATTGTGGTTGTACATTTTGGTATTGTTGAACGAACAAATTGATTCAAATAATCGGTGAAATCCACTTTTAATAATATATTACATACATACTGCTGTTTCCAATTATAGAACGAAAGTTAAGCATTGTGTATTCTAAGTTATTTTATAGCAATATGTTTGATTTCACAATATGTACGAATTTATGATTGTTTTATTCTTCAAAACTATATGTTGTGCAAAGTGCTTACTACTGCTTACGTCTGGTTTAGTATTTATATTAAATCAATTTAAATTATTGGTTTGTATAATTTTAATTGAATACAAATAGCTTCGACTACTTTAGTTTAGTTTTTAAATGCGAGGGGGGGTTTAAAAGTTATTAGTTAAAATCATAATAAAGCTATTATGTTTACAAATATTACATACATACAAAATTTTAATAACAATACTAAAATTATTTACGTCACTGTTTACAAGCATTTAGAGGTGTGCAAAACAATATCGAAGTGCTTAATCCTGAGAAATTCTCGAATTTTCTGTATAAAGAAATTTAGTATTGACCTCAAATAATCTAGACAAAAATTAAAATTGGACTATGTTTGAAAAATTTTTTAAACAGAGAGTTTACGCTGCTTCGTGACTATAAAATCGTCTAAATAAAAGTAAAGTGAATTTTAATTGCAAATAAGTGTTTTAAGTTGTATTGGATAGAATTAATTTGTGTATTTTGATGGATTATGCTAAAAATTTTTACAATCAATCGCTAAAGGTGTGGAATAATAAATAAAACCGGGCGGTTTTGCTTATTAATCTGTGATCAAATCCAGAAGGAAATTTGTCAATAACGTTGGTCGCATTAAAGGTTAGGCCAATCCGAATGGTGGAAAAACGTGACAATATTTTAGCGTTTTAAAACTCTAAAATGTTTTTACAACTTTGACTTAGAAATTTTATTTAAAATGTAAAGGTGTGTTTTAATGCACTTACAGTAAATGGGGACATAACCATGTGGTTATTTGTGATTTAATTAATTTGGAAAGTATTTATTTGATGCGTTAAATGACCTTCCTGCCATTTGATGTCTCTTCAATAGTATTATACATTTTTCGTCTGTATACAAAACACTACAACGAAATAGAAAGTTTGGGTTAGTAAATTTTATGTTTCACTTGCTACCTACCAATAAACTCGTTGAAATTTCATAATTTTTCAAGTAATTTAAGTGGAAAGTCGTTGAATTTATTTTTTAATTGGAAACGGTAAGCACAACTTGTATTTATGCCTAGTTAAAATCTACGTGCAGAAACGTGGCTATAATTGAGTGTACTACCGTTGACTGGATACAGTTCATCCGCCTGCTAGTGTCAGTGGTATGTGATATCTCACATTAACTCGTCTATCAATAGAAGGAACATGAGTACGCAGAACTGTCATACCCGTAGATCAAAAATTAAACAAAACCACAGATCAACAAAACTGATCAAGGAGACTAAATATACCATATATTGAAATTTTCCAAATATGTATTGTAAATCGGTAAGTAAATAAATTGATAAGTAGTAGAAATGGGGGATATTCACAAAACATGGTTTCATCGCTAGACTCATAATTCGATTAAGCTCAAGCTTCATTCTTACTTTTCATTCCAAACGAAAATAAACACAAAACGAGATGGTGTTCTTATTCTCCTTGGATTTTTGATCATCCACATTCTTTTAATATCATAACTATGAAAGACTGCATATTTCAATCTTATGTGGCGTCTAATACTGGACATACTGGATGTCGACATTTTTGGTCATGCGTTTAGCGTCTAAATTTGGTACATGTTTAAAGGTCTGAACATGCATACCACAGCTCTTAATAAAAATACTAACCAAACAAAATAATTACCGTTATGTGAGTTGTCTACAATACCGTCAATTATATAATATATAAAACGTCATATATCAAAAACCCGTTCGTTATTGTTGCCACAGATAACCTACAAACGAATAACAACCTGTTTTATTTAACCATAGATTTTTTATAATTTAAATTTTTGTCTTATTTAATCAAATCAATAAAATATTTTTTTGTTATAAACACAAAAACCAAAAAAAAAAAATGAAAACTAACACTACCTCTATTTACACTTAATCAAAAACTTAACCAAAACAAATAAATTAATTGACTGTCGTAACTTTATCTTTACCATAGCGTATTTTACACAAAACAAAATAACGCAAATGAAACGTTAATGGGTTTGAATCTATGAATGAATGAAAATAGTTTGATCAACAAATTCAATGCAGTGAGAGTGATTCGAATCGTATACGTATTTTTTTACTTGATATTTTTTAGCAATTGTTCTTTTAGTACTGACTTTAGTACTGTTTAGTACTGACTATAGTATGCAATGAAACTTTTAAAGATTATATTGGTGCTATCGATCTAAAGTCGGTTTCAACTGAATCGAAATCTAAAACGAATTTCATAATTCTTAAGAACTGTGGCTAAAATATAAAAGGTTTTACGAGATCATGTGAAATGTTAGCTTTGCAATTGCAATGGCTTTGCGGTTTTATTTAATTTGCTTAACCTTAGTTTTTGACATATTGCCGAAAACGTGTGAAAATGATATCCAACATTTTTCACAAATCCCGCAATTCCGTAATCAATCCAGATCTTCCATTTTCATGTAAACCTGAATCTTAT
This sequence comes from Diogma glabrata, assembly GCA_963693315.1. Lineage (NCBI taxonomy): Eukaryota > Metazoa > Arthropoda > Insecta > Diptera > Cylindrotomidae > Diogma > Diogma glabrata. The sequence goes on from OY856188.1 coordinate 288,890,299, forward strand.
ACCAAAGTTTTACCAAGATCCCATGCGTTAGAATTTTACCTAACAATAAACTCCGCATAAAGAGTGATAAAATTCTACTCTGTGGATATCCCCTGGTAGTACCAAGTCTAATTTTACAATCGTCATCTTTGCTTGTTCTTGTTCTCAGCATCTCACAAATTCAATATATTGTGGAATTGTCATCGGTTTTTCTAACAAAATCTGCCTAACCGTTGCACGTTATTTTGTTGAAGGTGTTGTCTTCAATGTCTAGAGATGCATTGATAGCTAATTTTTGTTAAATATTTCCGCACCAAATTCTTTTATCTTGTCCACCGCGGTTTCCGTTGATCTAGCTGTTCCGTACGCATGTTGACTATCTTGTAAAAGTGACTTCTTCAGAGGACCCGTGGTTGCCGATCAACTTTTCCATCGGCTTAGATCGGTTTCGATTTCGGCTGGGTGACATGCTTTTTCCAACTTTTTAAAATCAATATCATATCTGCCTTCTCCATGGATATAGTGTCAGCTTACGTATAATAATTCCCGCGAGGTATGGCAACGGTTACTTCTCCGCCTTTTCAGTAAGGCTGGAACTATTTCGTCAACCCGGGTGATTTGTATGGCTTGAACGTGTATGTACCCGACTTGATCCGGCCCTCCGTAATCAGTGTTAACCACCCTCCAGGCCTCTGAGCTTAATCTAATAATCCTTTTATTATCCAAATCCATTGCTCGTGAACTGCAAGCACCGCCCTGCAAGTGTGTTTCTAGAATAAGACCCTCTCTGTCCAACTGGTGAATTTCGCAACGAAATTTTAATCTTTGCAATCTGACTACCTTTGGTGTTGTGGAGATGTTTTCACCAAAGGTTTTGAATATATTTTTCACAGCACTCCTGTTTCATAGCCCCGTTGTTTAGCTGTCGCTAAGGTTTTCCTCAAATTATTCCCAACTCTTCCGAGGTTTTCAAGTAAGGAATATTTTCTATTTCGTACTGTCAAGTTTACACAGAATTATTCTATGGTCTGACAAGGAAGGTTCACTTGAGACTTGCACGTTGTTTTTTAACTGTCCTACATCTGTGTAATAAAAGTGAATGTGCTCCCAATGCGGAATAAGAAAAATTAATTTTTTATTAAATATTCTGACAGAAACTCATCCTTCTGGTTTGTGTCCGTACTGTCCCATATCTCGTTGTTAGCAATTGCACGACATTCACTGCACTGATTAACGACCACTCATCGTTATGGGATCACCTCACAAACCCCCTGTTCCTTTACTGGCGGTATCTGTTTCTCGTTTCATGCGCAGTATGCTGATGCCATCTCTAGCGGTAATTTCCTCCTAGTGTAGTAGTAAGTTCTATAACCACCAGCTGCCTTTTAAGGTAATCTAAGCCTCTATGTGAGTTTGCAGTAGTATCCTATACTACCTTTGCTTCGATATTTCGAAGACTCTTTACTCTGTTTACTCTGTCCCTTTACTATGTGAATTCAGGGTTCTTGTATCAGAGTGAGACGGGCTTGATTCTTAATGAATGTCCAGCCACCATAGTTGATGCTCCTATTGCGCGGTGAACATTCATTTGGGTCGGGTTCAGGTTTCTTGCCACCTATGTTAGATGCTGTTGGATGTATCTGTTGTATGTGGTTTGCGATACAATCTAAAAACTGCCAGATGACTTTTTGTTACTTGTTAGGATTAGACTTTGTTCTGAGACGTAAAATGCGTAAACTTCGCATTGTTTTAGCTGCCCTGCCTAAATCGAGTACAAGCCATATCGCCAATTTAGTGTACTTGTTAAAATTTTTGTCAACTTAGTTTAAGAAAGTTTGAAACTTGAACTGCATTGCCGTGACGGTTAGTGGACAACTACTCATCGTACTGTCCTATGCTGTAGAATTTCCCATCACTTCCATCTTCCACAGAACAATATTTCCGGTTTTGTTTTCTATATGACCAACCTGATGGATTTTGGTTATTAGTCGCACTGTTCTGCGAGTGCCCATAAGATATAATTTTCATTTTAACTTCATAAGTGGCTTTTCCCGTGGCTGCAGTTGAGTTGTTCAAGAGAATTGCGTTGCTGCTATAGTTGCGTCCTCCATCTTATGAAAATTGTTGATAGGGATGAAATATGTTCGGCTATAATTCTTCTGTTGTATTTTAGCAATAAGAGCAATGAGCTCGTAAATGAAACACGAAGACAGAAGACGAAATGATGTTGTATCAACAAAATAAAAGTAAATTATTAAATTATTTTGACTGTCAGAGTTCATAGAATTATGTTAGCCAGTTTTATGATCTATTTCCGTCACATATAAAAATTATAAAGGTTGCTTTTTACGATTAAAATTATAAACAAGGCCCAATACAAATTTTCTTTTTTCGATTACAAAATATGGCGTGGAATGCAAAAAAAATTAGGATGGAGAATTGACATTTTCTAAAACTTAAAACTAGAGTACATTCAAAACAAACAGGCAACCTTTCTATTTTTTGTCCAGGAGGCTTTTGATGGCTGATTCACAATGATGGAATATAATTTACATATAACGCAATGTAGTGAGTAAAGTTCTTATTTTTAAGTGTTGAAGTTATATTTTAGAATTATTTATTACTGCGGCATTGAAGTTTATCGCCGCAAACACTTCCTTCCTAATATCATCGATGATGAGACGATATCGATAAAATTATTGTGCTATAGCACGAAGAAAAGCACGTAGGGGTACGAGTAGTTCTACCTGCTGGCGTAATTGTGGATGCCGAGTGGAATAGTTGTTACTGAGGAATATTAAATCTTAGCCTTTTAGTTGATACAGTTGCCTTTTCGTCGTTTATTTCCGCGGAGGTAGAAGGAGAAGAATAGAATGTGTCCGAAGAAAAGTAGAATGGCGTTCTAAATAATAAACAACTTCCATTAAAAAAAAGTCTTTTTCTTTCACTCTCTATTTCAGCTGCTTAAAATGTCCCCACTTCCTTTGTGAGGATTTAACACAACATAATATTATGAAATAAATTTTTTGTACTAATATTACTTAATTCATCGATATATTATATAACATTTATTATAAAATAATATTTTGCTATTTTTTATAACATCTTTCTATTTTTCTTTTCTTTCGCTTCAAAAAATGCTTACATTAACAGATTTGGATTCAGTGGCTGTAAATGAAGGTAATCAAAGTTAATAACTATCTGTATGTCTATAATTATTTTATGCAAAATATAATTGTAATTGATATGTTGAGTATAATTTACAGTAGATAGTTTTTATTAAAAAATTGTAAAATGTATTATTATTTTGAGTTTCTTTCGTTTATAGTAGTGTCGATAGTGTTTTTGCAGTCATTGAAATTATGTGTTCATATATCGAAATGATACTAAAAGGCCGTAAAAGATCAAACAAAATTAGTCATTCGCTAGTGATTGATGAATGCAAATATTTGTTGTAGAATGGGTAGGTGTGCATTGTTGAATTTGGTGGGAAATTTCTTAAAAAGGAAAACCGTGTAAACAATGATAGAGTATATGACGTTTATTTTACTATTCTTGTCTAAGGTATTTTTGAAAAGTGGTAATATTTATATTTTTGATTCATTTCATTGAGTTTTTTTGTTGGATTCGAATGCTGATCAATAGATATAGTCACCCACCGGCATTTTGTTAAAATTTTATTTGCACGTACCACTATATGATACATTGGTAAAATGTGGAGGCTGTATGTATCTTAGCAATAATTATCTTTTAAACTATAAATCCCATCGACTGGATATTTGAAATGAAATGGGCTTGTGCACACAATATGAAAGGCTAAATAAATAAAATTGATTTCAATTGTTCAATATAAATTGGGTGCGGGTTTAAAATTAAAAATCAAAAATTATATTTTTACTCTCGATTCCATCTGATATCTAATATCATCGAACCTATTTATAAAACCAGATCATCTGATATCAGTTAATTGTAGATATGCCTGCACTGTTTTAAGCGTCATTACCGGATTATGTCCTATTAGGGGGAAACATGCAGAATGGGTCTCGTATAGTAACTGTTTTTTTTTAATAAAATGTGTTGTGTTTGTGTAATAGCCATTACAATATGTGTCACAACAACACATAAACACTTTTAAGAACAACATTCCACAACAACATGCGTTCTGATGATGTTAATGGACGCAAATCTTTTTTTTTTTTTAATTTTTTTGTTAAATAATGAATTCTACCAAATCTAAGAATTTTATATCCGTTCAATGAAACAGATTGATCATTAATTTTAGTGGTGAGCCACGTATGAAAACCACAAAATACATCGAGCTCTTTGGTTCTGAGAAAAATTCTGAGTTTGTCGATAAGACAAAAAGGTTTCAAGCATTAATGAAACCAAACTTTATACATGTATTATCCCGATTCACAACATGTTGTCTGGACGATAATCGATAAGTGAGTGACCTAAAATATAAAAAAATAATTAAAGTACTAGAAATAAAGATTGTAAAATCGTGAATAAACTTTCAAACTGGTACGTTGATTACTGTTTTGTGAGTGGTTATACTGTTTGTGAGTGGTAAAGATACTATACTGGTAAAGATGCGGTGACCGGAATAACACGTATTTATTAATTTCATTTCGAAGAGTAAAGCAAAATTGCATATAGTTTTCCTTATAATTTTAAATCAGAGTAAACGGTTTTATTTGAAAATGTTTGTATGCCTCAGCCTATGTTCATATACAGACAAATAAAATTTCATTATTTGGTTGCGCAAATTCAAAATTTATAGCGCAACATAGTGAGATTTTCACTATTTGTAAATGTGAGAATCCCAAGTAGGTTTTGCCAGTCTTTGACATACGGCCAAGCACTGGTCCATTAATGGTTAACAGTACTTGGCTATTGTTACTGGGACAATACTAGAACCAATCATCGGCCGATCTATGGTTTACAGAAAATAGCCAGTATATTGTTACCTTCGAATGGCCAAGCACTGGCCCATGAATGGTAAATATTACTTGGCTATTGTTATTGGGCCAGTACTGTAGCCATGAATTTGCCGATCTGTCATTTTTTTAAAATTTCACTAGAGTATTATCCCTTTTAGAAATACATAGTTTGGAAAATTTCACATATAGTTTAGTTATAGCCTTGTCGGTTGAAAGACTATGGTAATATAGAAAAGGTTGGTATATGTTTTAATTTATTTTCATTTCTATTTTATTTTAATTATTTTGTAAATAATTTATTTAAATTTATGTATAAAAAATATTATTTTATATTTTTTTTAATGGCGGAGTCAGGGCGGAGTTTGCCATTACTCAGCCATTCCTGCAACTGAACCAGTTGTATGGGGAGTTTTGAATTTTTCCCGTCATTTTATTTTATTTTAAATTAGTTTGTATTTAATTTATTTAAATTTACATATGATAATAATGTATATTTTTTAACGGCCAGTATTTGGCCCAAGAATGGCAACCATTTATTGTCCGAAGTTATCATCCAGTAAAATTATGTTAATGGCCCAGTCGTGGTTGCCATTACTTGCCCATTGCTGCATTACTGGCTGCCAGTAATGGACCATTACTGGACCAGTTGTACAACCTTGTATGGGATGTATACAATAATGCATACTATTATTGTTTTAAAACACACAAATAAAGTTATTTTTAAAACTTTCAAATGGATAACATTTATTTAATGGTATGGAATTAATTGTAACAAAAAAATGGTTGTTATTTATTATTCGTTTTATTACTTTTGTTTTCCATATGAATTTTAAAATAATTCAATTTACAATAATACATGCTACTCTGTTAAAAGGATAAAATGTAGTATTGGTTGCATATTTACACGGCACAAAATAACACTTAATCAATCAACTGTTCAACAATATAATTTACTTGCACTTTAAATATTTAGAATAATAGAATAAACAAATTTGTTGTACTCTAATAATTATTTTTATTTGTAAATTGAATTTAAAATTTCGATTTTTATAACTGGCTTAGAATTAAAATCATTTAATTTTATATTAAAATAGCGAACAATTTTAGAAACAAAATTGTATTAACAACAATTTCGTTATTTTCTTTTTTATGCTCAGCTCCTTTATTTTACTTCGAGGATATTCATGTCTATTTGGTACGATAGTTTTTTTCTTACTCAACTGTAGAGTATCGGATTGATTTTGCATTAGTTTCGAAGATAAGGATTTAAATTGTGGAATATACGCTACATTACCCCTTTTTCTGTGAGCATAAAGTTTTGTGTTGCATGACTATTGACTCATAATGAAAAATGGTTCAAGTTAAACTGAACTAACATTTACTACACGCTTATTTATGGGTAAAGTAAAGTTTTCTTAACGACAGACGACTGGAGAAGTACCAGGATAAACATAAGAATTATTCGATCTGTTCTCGTGAAGGCTTGTAAGCAGTTGTATAATTCTTGGGACATCAAAACAGATTTTCTGCTTCATTAGACGAAGAACAAAGAAAATTTTGTCAAAATGTTTGTATAGTATGGTGAAATCTTTCGATTAAACCGTTGTTTTGGGGTCTTCCGCCATGATGTGGTGACGATTAAAACCTAATATTTTACAGAATTCGTGAAAAAGTTCTGATGGTAACTGTCAACTTGATCATTATAAATTACCAAGGGAATTTCAAATCACATCACAAATAATCGATGCTAAATGTAATACAATATCGATAGTAGGGGGAAGTAGACATGTTTAAATGAATTTCGGCAACAAACCTTTTGGAGACTAAACAATAAGTACCGACTCAATTTTTAAATTACGAGAAACTCTGTTTCTCTGGCATTGCAGCTTGTGTCTAATTGCGAACATCTTTGCTTAATGAACTCCATATGAATTTAGTTTGAATGATCTTGGTTGTTGAACGAACGTAACGCTATAAAATAAAAGGGATGAAAAATTTGCTGTCGAAAATCAGGTGGTATATATGGACGATACGTATCTGTAGATTTATCACATTGAAGTATTTTGTCAGATCCGAAAATAGGGCGTGGTACACACGGTGGTTTACACCAAAATGAAGAATTTGGCAAGTACGTCTTGCAACGCTGTGTCGTGAATTTGTTTATCAGCAAATAAAAGCTGAATCTGTTCGATTTTTGACAAAAAATCTGCAATGACATTATCTTTGCCTGTGATGGAGCCTGTGGCAGATATCAATCGTTAACAGTGATATAAAATCAAGATGTCTAGCGAGACGATTAAAAAACTGCGAATTAGGTGCAATACACTGTCGTATTTGCTGTATTTCTATTGTATATCGTTTTGCTTTCTAGAAAAAAAAAAACGATTTTAGAATACCATGAACGTTTGATTGTACTACTCTACCGTCACGAATATCTCGGGAGCTGGGTCTTTATATGCAAGCAAAGTCGCTTGGATAAACAATTATGCTTATGAGATTCATATGTTGTTTTACATGCGAAGAATAAGACAACTATCAAGCTTTGTAATATTGTTTAAAACAAGATAGTCGCCTCATGAAGTGCCATTTCGTTTGCCTTCTACCCCCTCCCACCCTTTTTAAGAAGAAGTGGGCTTGACTATTTACCTATTTGAGAAATTAAAAAGACATTACTTTAACAGAAAGTTAAAAATGGAACTGGTCATCTCAATCGTATGGGTGACAACCTGTTTGATAGGACGAGCGAAATCGTGATCCATTGCGAACCCTTTGTGTTTCATTTTACAATAAACAAGTTGGGCATCAGTATTAGAACTGATAAGCAAAAGTTTGATTAAATACAGCCTTTTGATACATTATAATTGAACTATACACTAACATGGTCGATACGGCGATTATTAGGTATGTAATATACGAGTGTGTTAAAAAAAAGTCTACTCCAATGATTAGCTAAGAAACGTCACAGATTATGAACTTACATTTGATGTTACCACGTAAACTGCGATTCAAATTGGTCCACTTGAAACCATAAGCAATTTGGAGATTATAAGAAGCTGACTTTTTTGTGAGAGGCGACGTTTATTTATGGAATTAGTCAATGTTTTATATAGCTCTGCAAAACGTATAGATGCTTGTATGAAAAAGGTTTTATAATATCTTTGTGTTGTTGTGTCACATGTTGTTCAGCCTGTTTTACAATATCTTTTAGAAAAACAAAAATTGCAAAACTGTATATCAATGCACTTAATTCTAACCAATTAAGATTGAACGTTTTTTGTACAAGCCTAACATTAACCAGAACACATAAAACATCCTTAATGACATCGATTTAAAAAATAGTAACAAGTGATCTGACCTACTTAACTAAAAAAAAAACAAAACAATGACATAATCAACAAACCATGAACACATTTTCGCAAACGTTAGTCATAGTCCATTTTGAAAATAGTTCTGTATAACAATATAATTTTCATTTTAACTATAAAATTTAAATTATTTATTATAAAAAATGCATTTATTTTTATAGCTTAGAACTAAATAAATGTTAATAATAAGTTGAAACGCGATTTGCAAACTAATATTACAAAATGTATGCATTTATTTTAATTATTCGTTTCGGAAAAGTAATAAAATTTATCACCAGTTTTATGACTGGCGAATGTACATATCGTATGTGTACAGTCAATTACTCAAGAGAAGCTATCTTATTTCGTTTTTAAATAAATTATTGTTTACCACATAAATTTTTGCACATAAATATAGTAGTTGGTTATGCAAAAAATTTGCTTGTATTGTAAATTAAAAATGCAAGTCAATTCTAAGAAATAGAAGAACTAAACTATGAACAAAACTTCTCACGGTTTATTTTGATTCTTGAGATCAATTGGTAAACAAAGTTGTTTGACAATTCTAATTAACATGTCATTTAATCTACAGCGTTTTAATGATTCACTCAAATTCATTGCGACATATAACATTTACTAGACATTTTCGACTATAGCTTTGGAAACAAAATGTTATGGATATATAGTGAGCTTATATCAATCAAATACTTCAATTAATGGTTTACTATTGTTATACATTTCCAGTAGTAGCAGAGTAATCATATGCTCTAGAGGCTCCTTGTTCTTTGCCCATTATCATATTTCCCCCATTTTTTGGTGAAGATTCATCAAAATTAGCTCATTAAAGAAAGCTGTAATATCCCAACAGACTTAAATTCTGCTGTACAAATAGAAAAAGTAAAAAAAAATATTACCGGAGGTGACAAACGTTGTGATGCAGAATTGTTACAAATCATAATTTATGCATATTTATCAAGTTTAATCAAAATTTATTATCAGCAACTTATATTACTGAAAGTTAAAATAAACACTACAAACACCACCCCTTATTCCAATTACATCTAAATACTAATCAGTTCTTTACCATTCAAATATCCATCTTTTGTCATAATGTCATCAAAATTGATTATTTAACGAAGTCTATGTTCTACTTTCGGACCACTTTATGCTCAAAGTAAACACTTTTAACTTTTTTTAAAAAACAATTAATTTTATTTCACCTATACTATACTACTTATTTGCTAAGCATGAAGTCGGTTTAAAATGGTTTGGATCAGCGTCAGTTGTCCAGATCACCAATTTCATTTAAAACTAAAATATTTGAGCTGAGATACATATTTTTCAAAATTAATAAATTTAGAATAAAAATAAATGCTATCTTTAAATTTCGGCATGATTTAAATTACGGTCGGAACTTTCATTTTGTAAAAACAAGCACTGAAACAACGCTTTACTTACGGTATCAGCGCCATCTTGCAAAACTTTAATTCTTAATATTTTTACAGTGTAAGCAAAACATTTACTGTGAATTTTTTCTCGATAAGCCGATAAGCGTTGATATCGAGTCAGTCGCTCTCTGGAAATCTGATTTCAAAGTAATGTTTGGTTTGGTATGGAAAAAGCATACAACTTTCGGACCACGTTGTTCTCAAGTTAAACTCTTTAAAAATATTCTAAAAAAACTTGTATGCCGAATATGAAGTACATAAAAAGTGGTCAGGCTCTAATTTTCAACGTTTCGCGTCCTCCAGAACACGAATTGCATCCATTAAAAAAATGAATTAAAACGAGTAATTGATTGACTGACAACAAACACATCTCTTAATCATCATAACTACTTTTAACTCAAAACAAAATCGAAAAGTCTAAGGTGGAAAGTTATGAAGGTTGGTCAGTAAAACGATCACCAGTTCTTCTTATGTATATATGCGATCACAGAAATTTATTTAATAAATTAAATACTAATTGAGGCTAATTACCTTTTATCGTTTTTTTAATAACCTAACACCATTTCACGGTTTCTGCGTTGATATATGTAGGTTGAAATTTTTTTTTGAATAAAATAATTTCGATTTTATAAATAGAACAAAAGTTGTAAATTTTCTATAGAATTTGTATGTTATAAATGCATTTGTTTTGAACACAAAATAAATATATGTATAATGTGTATTGTCGTGGTGCCAAAAATGTAAAAATTATATGATTTTGCTTATACTAAAATTTGAAGGGAAATTGTGTACTTCTTATTAATCTTTTCAGATAATGGTATATTTATGTACTTTCGTAACATTATTTAAGGCTTCGTTTGGTTACTTGATTTTTCTATTAACCAAAAATGAGACAATATAGTAACAATCGGTTCAAAGTATTTAAGATCTAGTACACTGAAAGAAAAAATTCGGTTACTATACAACCTACTTTATGCAAATTTCCTGTGACAATAATTCGGTTGTCTTATCCTCAAAAATCAAATTTGAAGACACAGCCAACCTCGATTTTCGATATATGTACAATATTTCAAAAATAAAATCAACGTCATATTCGTTTCTAAGAACATGAAATAAAATATATTGAAAATAATAAGGTAGATTTCTGGGGCATTTTTTGTAAAGAATATAATTTTCCTAGAATATACGAGAAATTATGCAGAATTATATATAAGGAATGTCTTGTAGAATGAAAGGTAGGTTGTCGATAGGATGTTTTTTGTTTGGTAATTATATTTCTATAATATTTATTATCAAGTAAATATTTTTTAAGGCAATTTTAACAATTTGAACAGCTCGCTCAGCTATTCCATTTAGCTGTGGGTTGTATAGAGGCAACTTCATAACCTTTATGTGATTGATTTCACCAAAATCAACGAATGTGTGCGAACTAAAAGGAAGCCAATTTTCTCTACATATCTCATTTCCCAAACACTTTTGGAATGAATGCCTCATGAATATCTAACCTATTTTATCCACGACTACTAAAGAATATATGCTTTCCATGGGAAATGTCTTCCATTGTAATTGTATTCATTCCACAACTAGTGAATTTGATTAAAAATCTAACAGCTCTATAGTTTATTAAATATTCCCCTAACAAATTAAACAACAAACTTGTTTTGTTTTTATTTCAATATGGCGATACAAATTTTTGCATGAAAACCTGGAAATTAAACGAAATATTTTATAGTCGTGGATAAAATAGCATCTTGTATTCGCTTAGGATGATAGCAATTCTTCACTCGGATGATTCCCTCCACTCGCTATGCTGGTTTCGGGAAACTTCATCCTCATGAAGAATTGCCTTCATTCTAAGCTTATACAAGAATCTACTATTCTTAAAACAGACAATTTTACTGTGTGGAAAGTTATGCCTCAATTTAAAAAAAATTCGTAGGATTTTTCTATTTTTAAAGACCAACTTTAATTGACAAATTTATAAATTTCTGACAAAACGACATGATTTCTTAGACTATTAGACACCACTGTAACATCAATTGGGTATTCTGCTGACAGACTTACAATATTAATGGAATCGACTTCAATGTTTGTTACCTTTGGTAAGGGTAATCGTGACAACATATCAAGATTTGCGATGTCCTTGCCTGGACTTTGCTTTAAGTCGTAGTCCTACATCGATAGAATGACTGCCCATCTTTGCAGTCTTGAAACCGCTACTGAGATAAAGTACTCGATGCAAATATTACAGGTCACTGTTCCCTTAACAACGTGAATGGACAAAACTGCGCCAACGCATCATATGAACTGGAATCTGCTGCGACAACAATGATTTTTTCTGGATCGAACAGTTCCAAAACTCTATTTCTGGCTTTAAATTTTTACATTTCTCAAATGTTGCTTGATGCGAACCGTGTCAGCTATATTTTACACCTTTTGCCAAAAGGTGGAAAGGGTACTTTAATTCTGATGACAGATTAGGAATAAACCTTCCATAGTAATTTAATAACCCTAGGAATGATTGCAATTAGCTCAATGTTTTGTCCATACCAGCAAGAATGTGATCTATCACCGATTGAAAAGTTGAAGGAGCGTTTTTAACACCAAAAAGTATTGAAATAGACCTGAGTGTTGGTGGTTAAAAACGGTCGAGAAGTTTCAGACACCAAGAGTTGTTGGTACGCACCTGACAAATCTTTTGGTTTAGCCACGATAACCATCGGCGAAGTATTCACTATCCTTGACTTGTATAAGTATACCTTCTGTACAAAGACGGTCAATTTCTGTGTCAAAAGCACTTCTAATGTAATATGGCAATGTGTATGCCTTATGCAAAAATAGGCCTTGTATCTGTTTGCATAAAAATTTCAACAAAGTACAGTTAGATTTCTAACTGAAAACGGCTTCCAACTTTTATCTTCATGGTTTCTTTTTAACAAGTTTTCTCTCCACAATAAATATAGTCTGCCGAGCCAAACCCGACCCATGAATGGCATCCTATGCTTTTGAGTCTCAATTAGTTAAAGTTCCAATTACTGAGGTAATTTTTCGTCATTACTGATATTGACTTGTACAAATATCCTTCCCAACACATTGATTCTATCACCTGTAGCTATACAAAAAGTTGAACAAGCACCTTAGATTACTAAAATATTCACAATACTTATTTTCGAATCAAGAATAGGGGAGAGCAGGGAGGGGAATGTCGAAGATTTGATATGTTTAACTGTCAATACTAGTTTCATTTTAATAAAACTACTCTTTTAGGTACATCTTATTTTAACCAAGTATTTTATGACCAAATGAAATAACCAAGTGTTTTTCAAAATATTTTAATTTTTAATATTTAAGATACATCTTGTAATGTTCTTGGCTTAGTAATTTATCTTCGGTTTGTTCTCCTGATCAGCAAATTAAAACGGTGGATTTCTCACGGTACAATTTATATTCGTTCCAGACTGAATCAATCAATGAAACTCTGAAATAATGTGTTGTAGTTATTTTGTTAGGAGGTCTATTAATAATTTCTATTTACAATGGTTGAATTTCGGCCACTGGGTGATTCCTAGTTTATAATAAATCAAAAAAGTTAAACTTTGGATTTTATTTGTTTTCTTTTAAATTTTTGGAATATAATTGTAGTGGGTATCGAGCCTGTTTTATAAAATAAAACACATTAATTATTTTAATTAATTTGTTTTTTGACGTTTCGGCAAAATCCCTATGCCATTTTCAAAAAAGAAAATATATTTAAATCTTAATACACAAAAAAACTTAATAAATTCCTTTGAATGTTTTCGTTTTGTTTTCGAGATGGAGTTGTTTTTTAGATGGTTTCGATTCTTAATTTAGAGCAAGAATCGAAATAGGGCCGATCGTTACAAATTGTTTTTGTATTCACAAAAATTCTTCTTAATTGTTCACAATAATCTATTTCCATTATTTTATTCACTTTGTATACTAACTTGTATCACCACTAATTTAGAAGTCACTTGTATCACTTTGTATTCAAAACTGAACTGACTATCCTTACCACGACCTCTAAAATATACTAGACTAAACTATCTACAAAATTCTAGAACACAAGCCGAAAACATAATAACACGATCATCAAATGCTCACACATAGGTGTGAAATCTGTTTTTTTAATTTGTTTGTTTATTTACTCTACGATACTAAGTAGTTTTATTTTATTTTCATATTAGAGAAACTACAATTTCCTGTTGCGTTTTATTTTGTTTTTATTATCTTCAAATATTTATTTAACAGTTTTATATTGTTTTAGTGCAACTATTTTCTCCAAAGAGTATTTTTCCGAAGTGTTTTTTGTTGTGTTACATCGTTCTTTTCTGAATTTCGTTGTATTTTGATTGAACGAATAGGAAGTAGATTGAAGACGAGAAACATTCGTTCACTTGTGCAAAAAATATGGTGTCCAAACCAAATCTTGTTTGCATACTTGATTTTGTTTCCAATACTACGAGTTTCTTACTGCTTGAAATTTTGATCCTACCTTAATTGAATCACTATTAACCTTATGTCATTTCGCTAATTTCTGAAATTCTTCAAACAAATCAACTATATCAAATAAAATAGAATAAGGTAGATACGTTTTTAAATTTACAGTGTTTAACCACTTGTCAACTCCGTTTGCAAGAACACTATTTAGGTAATTAAAAAAAATTTGATTGTAATATGCAATTATACTGTAATTTATTAAAGTTTATTTTGAATTTAAATAAGCAATTTGATAAAGTTAGTTTTTATTATGAAGACGAGTGTCTATTGTGAATTCAATCTAATTTGTCGGATGACCAAAATCATATTTATGAAAAGCCAAAGTTTATTTGTTTTAGCAGGAAACTAACTGATGGTAATATTTAATTTATTTTGTTTATGCATTTGATTTGTTAATTTTTGATGGTTGCGTTATTTAATATTTTTATGTCTGTTGAAACTTTTGATTTTTGATTATTGATTTACCATGATCAAAAGAAAAAAAATGAATAATATAGCTATATGTATTTTGTTTGATTTCAGGTGAGTCGATTGATTTTTGTAACAATGCACTAGACATGAAAAAGTGGTGAGTAATTTGTAAATTTGTCTGGTCTAAAGACAGACGATAATTATAGCAAGAATGTGTTGGAGGTGTGACAGATTTGGTTTATCTTAGGATAGTTTGGAGATTTTTTTCTTTTTTGTTCAAAGTAAGGCTTAAGGTTATATATCCGAAAATACCATGCCAACTAGGGATAAAGATCGATTAAGAATTAAGTTTTTTTGAGAAATTTATGAACGCCGACTTTGAACTTTTGCGGATTAAAGTTATCAGGGAAAACCAACGAAGGTATGATGAGTTCTAGAGATGCGAGACTCTGTTGAAAAAGTCGCGCTGAAAAGCTACAGTTCTACATCTAATTGTTTGAACCGTAAAAGGATGGGCCGCTACCGATGCTCTGGTGTGACGCGATAGATTAGCAGACTTAGGTAAAATGGATTTGATCTCTTCAGAGATGATAGTTTTAGTAATCAATGAGATCATCAATGGATCAATATTTCTTTAGCACGCTTCTCAACAAAGACTTCTTTGTGCTTATTTAGACTAGAGATGGTATAAAACGTTCAGAATTAAAAAAGCTTAAAAGCTTCACTCGTTATATTTTATGAAGATTTTAATTTATGTTATGTTGTTTTTGTTTATAACTGAAATTCGTGATTTGAGACGACTGCACCCGAAGATTTTTGATCGACTTCATGCTTAAAAAGTAGTGTAGGTCAAGTTAAAAATACATGTGTTTAGAAACATTTTAATGTGTTTAGCTTGCAAACATTGTAGTCCGAAAAATTTCTAGAAATTCAAAATCAGAATAACTTTGAAATCAAATTGTGTATCGACTGTGTATCTATGAAAAATACCGTAAACTTTTTACTTACACTGTTAAAAATATTATATAATAAAATTTTTAAATATGGTGCTAAAGGCGTACGTCAAGCATTTTAAGACCTTTTTACACAATATCCACAGTTCCAAACATCTCCTTTGTTTGTTTGTTTTGGTTTTGCTTTTGTTCTAAAGATTTTAATTTTTGAAAATGTGCATCTAAGGACAAATTTTTTAGTTTTACCAATTTTTGACCTGAGATGTATACATCCCTAAACATTAATATCTTAAGAACATCAAAGAACGCTCTCCTAAAATGTTGGCATATTTTAGGCTCTTAGGGGAAGGTTTAAATTTTCATATTTCGAAAAAAAATCAAAAATTTGCTTGACGCATCAGCGCCATCTTTAAAAAATTATTTCTTAATATTTTTAGCAGCGTAGGCCAAAATCTACCGTGGGTTTGAATTTTTAGAACTCGTTCAGACTACCAATGTTCAATAGAGTGGCTTAAACTAAACAACTTAAAAAATTTCTAAAAAAGCACGGCTTTTTTATTTCACCTATAGTATAGGCGTACATTTATCAAGTCAATCGAAAATAGTCCGGTTCAAATTTGGACGTTTAAAGTCGCCCAGAACGTGAATTGCCTCTATATTGAAAAATTTGGAATTGAAATTTATTCTGTATAATGTTCCATGGAATCGTGTAGTTGAGCTTTAAAATATTGTTGTTTTAAATGGCTCGATTGTGGACAAGAAAATTGCTCACAAAGAATTTTGCAACGTCATGTTTCAACATTTTTTGCTTTAATATGGCCATAATTTAAATTTCGTTTTTAATTTAATTTAAGTGTTCGTTGCTTACTATCTCTATTTGTAAAGAGTTTTTAAATGTCGCTACAAAACTAAAAAATACAAAACCATAAATTATATTATTCTAGAATTTCGTTACATAATTGAATTAAAATGTCATTAAATGCTTATCCCATTTTGTACTTACTATATAATTACAATGTGCAAAGTTTTAAATTTATATAAAAGACGCCAAGACAAAAATAAATTTAAATTTATTTTAATATCCGAAAGGTCTAATTTCTTAAATATTTAAATATTATGATAATTTTACAATATTTTTAGAAATAAATATTAAATGCGACAGATAAAGAATATCTTTCTAAAAGAGCGTTAAATAAAAAAAACCTAATTTTATTCAAAGAATATATAACAACGCACGATTGTTATAATATATTTAATTTTCGCACAACCATGTTCAATTCAAACATATTAGCCACTTGAAAACATATGACATTCATATATGTTATGCTATCGTTATCACATCTTGCAAACAAAACAATTTCAAATATTTGAATTATAAATTAAATTTCACACATTCTTTGATTTCATCTCCAGAGATATGGTGAGAAAATATATCAAACAATTTAGTAGAATAAAGTATTAAATTGAATAAAAAAATTTTAAAATCTTATGCTAACTTTTTGACATTTCACGACGATTTAGGCCAGAAGGAGTCTAAACAGTCAAAAATGGGGACCAAAAGTTATATGACAAAACCGCAACTGGTGAGCTTTTGCAACTAGTGACCTCTTCAAAAATGTATATTTGTTTTGAAATTTGTTGACTCACTATAGAGACCTAAATGGTAGCACACTAGTGTTTGAACTTGGAGGATCTAGTTTCGACTCCCATCTAGGTCAAATTGTCAAACGTCAAATTTCCAATTAACCGATAATAATTAACCGACAATTAACCGAACTAATATAGTGACCCAGATTGAAACCGAAGCTCATCCCAAATCTTGGGTCGTCAAAACGGGCTCGAGTTTGGTTCAGTGTTTATTATAGGCAGGTCCTACCCGGGTAGCAAAAATTATTTACTTTAACCTTTTAAAATAAAATAAAAATTATCTTGAGATACATTAAATTGAACATGAAACTCGTGATTTTTAAAAACTACCTCTATCTATAAAGAGAAAATCACTCGCTACAAAAAAAATTTCTTTTTCGAAACGTTTTTTTTATTCTCTCATCTACAGTTAACATTTGAAGCAAATCAAAAAATGTGTGACAAACCGATGTAACGATTGCCTGAAACTGACCATTTGTATAAATTGTCCTTATATTGATATTTAAAAAAATATATTACAATATACTATTTTTGCTTCCCATGAAAATGTTTGTTGCTTTATAAGACTAAATTTTAAATAAAGATATCCTCCCCATCTCTGATCAACGGTGTCTTGCTTTCCTGCTGTTAAAATCTGGTCACCTTAAACTAGATGCAAACATTATAAATGTCTCTATTTGAAACTGATTATAAAACTATAATTTGGTGGCCCCGACGAATGTTCCAACGCCTGGATGGTAGAAGTTGGGTTGTGATATGAATTGAAACCAGACTAGCTCGGGGGTTCAGATACGTAAGTATCCTAACGATTAGTTCACCAGATCCCTTAAAACAACTGCTGCAGTTGCAATAGTCTTCATTATCAAGGGTCTGCCAGTCAAAAAACTGTTTATTTTAAACGTTATTAACTTTAATTTTGTTAATTGATTTTGATAAAAGATGCATTAGCTTTTAGTACAGTTCCATAGTTTTTCATCCCAATCTGCTGTTTTTCACTAACAGTCAAATTTTTGTTTTGCATATATCAGCATTATTTTGTTAGATTATTATTTACAGTACATCACATAATTTTCTTTGGCTAAAGCTTTGGTAAATGATTTCACGAATATGAGATGAACAATATTAGCTCTTGGAGTATATTGAGCAAAGTGGCAAACGATTTACCGAACATGAACTTTTAGAATTAGAGCAAATGCAAAATTATCTCAACGATCGCATGTAGCGTAGTGATATGACTGGAATTTTCGATTTGTGTCTCAACTACACTTAATAAAAAACTTAAATATTTAAAACTATAAGTCTGTTATTCACATTAATCCTTGACTATTATCTTATCTAACCCACCCGTTCGTCGTATGACATCGCTCGCCCTAACATAAGGAGTTCATTTTCTATATGTTTTGTGTTAAGTAAATAATTTATTATTTTCAATTAATACTTGTCGTAGCCTACGATAATGTAATACATCGCAAATGTTTTGGTAATGAAAAAAGTGTTTGTAAATTAATTTTAATTGCATAAGGGCCATACAAGACTATCAAATATATTGGACAAACATTGTCTGTCCAGGTTTTAGTCAAATAGTTTTTTAGACATCGCAGATATCTTTAACCAAGGTGATAACTTAGGGGTGCTGGCGGATCAACTATTTTCAACCACCGTTTACTCTCTCAATCTTAATGGTGGAATATTCTTTGATTTTTTTTTTTTTTTATTAATTAGTTAGACATGTTTAGCGCACTAAATATGAAATATTCATTATTTATACTCTTTGAATATCCGAAGATACCATGTCAACTATAAAAAAACGATGATGATGGCACGTTATTGCTTGCACAAAAAAACGAGCCTTCGGCTAACTCTTTGTGTAGTTTTTAATCACTGAGGCGAACAGTTTGTCACATAGTCAAGAGACATGTAGTGAAGCAGTCGTGCAAATGCAGACGTAAAAAATTGTCAGTTCAGTTTTAAGTCAACTTTATTTGAACAATATATTTGATAGTGTAGCATATACCTTAGACTCAGTCTACAATAATAAATAACGTGATGTGATATCATTCAATTAATTTATTTTGAGTATTATTACAAACAAAAAATTGTCACTGAAGGTTTCATAGTTGGGCAATTCTTATATTTGAGGGAATAACCTTATGTACTTACTTGTAAACTAACTGAGTGTAAATGAATTATGATATAGATATTGTAAGTTTTTGTACATTATAATAATAATTTAAAATTTAGAGGAAAATAATGTTATTTTGCTTAAAATTAAAAAAAATGGTGTACATGTTTGCATGGGTGTATCGTAATTGAATTCTACAGCAACCGAATGACAGAAATAATACTTTATATTTGAAGTCTAATACAAAGTTAAAGAGATTACAAAGTCTAATCCACTAATCTCAATAGTTTTAATTCAATTCAAAAAAATTATTGTTTAATGCAATAACATTATAAAAATTTTTTATGATTATGTATGAAGTAACTGTCATATTTCCTACTATAAAAGTTAAAGTTAATTTAAGAAAATATTGAATGAATATTTAAGTATTTTAAATGGCTTAAGGTAGAAAGATACATAAAAATTTAACTTAGTGATAAAATTTATCAGAACGCTCTTTCTTGTTTTATTTGAAGTTCACCGATTTTATTTTACATAACAGAATTTTTATGTTTATCTTCTACTTTAATCAGCATCTTCAAAGCACATGTAATAAGTTGAATCTATAACTTTATGCCTATAGTGTACAACTCGTTCTGAAAAACTATAAAAGCTGAGGAAAATTATTTCACGTCGCTCTTGTGTTACAAAATTATCAATAAACAATATTAAAAATTCGTTCTATTAGGAGTTTTGAATTGATTCTTCGTCTGAACACATCTATTTATTGCATGATATATCAGAAAGATAGATAAGTTTATAGTTCTTGCCAACTTTAACGTTCACAATAAAGAATGAATTTCACTCAATAGTATTTTGATAAGGTAGCTTAACAGGCTAAGCTTATGCTATTGATAGTGATATGTGACATTTCATGTTAACTCATATGTCAATAGAAGAAACTAGAATAAAAAAAAACAAATTACAATTCAATAAAAATTGATCTGTTCATGGGAAAATTGATTGATCTTGATCTATTTTTAACATTAGTTGTAACGATCGGCCCTATTTGGATTGTTGCTCTAAATTAAGAATCAAAACCATCTAAAAAGCAACTGCATAAAAAAAACTTATTATCCTATTCCAGTTTTTACTCTATATCAAAGTGAACCTTTACTCTAAATCAAAACCAATTAAAGAAATTCCGTAAAACACTTTTTTATTTTTTTTTACCTTTCTGGAGAGAATATAAAAACTTTCATCATAATATCTAAAATAAATGAGTTTGTGGTTGTTAAAAGTTTATAAATGCGAAATGGTAGCCTTTGGATTTTCGTGTTGGTATGTGCATTGACTTTTGATGGTATTATAGAAATAGCGTGATGAGGGATGTTCTTTTGATAGAAAAAGGAATGGTTATAATATTTTCCTTTTTTTTTGTTCAACTGGAACTGTATTTTGAGATCATGTGATATAAAAAATACAAAATATACAAAAAATGTTAAAACAAAATGGAATTTAATAAAGACAATATCTATATGCTCTACTTACCACCTCATATCTAAGAAAAAAGGATCTACCGTACCACAACCCTCCTAACTCGAGCTTAATTTATGCTAAGTTTCTTTTTTAAATTTACATATGTCTATTTGTTGAATTTAAATAAATTTTTTTTAAAATCACTTTTCACATTAACGAAATCATCCTTTTGTAAAAATCGTTTACTTTCTGCATGATTCCATAAGACTTAGCTCCAATACTCCCCTAGGAATCTATTGGCTCGGATGAACTTGCGACAAGTGTTTAGTAAATATATAACAGAATCTTTTTGAATAATTAGAAAACTACGAATTTATTTATTCAGATATATGACCGATGTTACCATATATTTTTTTATTTACTAAATATTTTTACTACATATAAATATTTACTATAAATTTTTTCAATGCAAGTTCTCCTGTCGTAACAGAATTTTGTTATTTAATATTTTACTGATGAAACTAATCTTGGTAAACTTATTTTAAAAATAATGTTGTTAACTACATCAAACAAATCTTGAACCATTGTGGGGACAAAATTTTTTGAAGCTAAGTAATTCAATATTTATTCCATCCTAGACTTATTTATTGAAGCTTGATCAATTCAAATGATTCAATTGTAGTTCCTTTATAACTTAAATGATTTGTGGTCGAGGCGAAACTAGAAAACGAAGTTCTCCGTTTCTTTTGATTTGGATGTTTCTCAAAGCTATACATCTTGTAGACTAAAAGATGAATAAAACTATTCTGACTTGTTATCAACAATAACTTATATCCTCATCTATAAAATAGACAACATTAAGATTAACAAAAAATAATTGAATGTTTCTATATGGATTTTATTCAACCACATCAAAAAATTTTTGTGTAGGAAATCAATTTTACATAAAAAAATTCCAACATATTGTGGCTATATCTACTAGATATGGTTTTATTGTCATTTAATGAACATATAATTTATTGTTGTCAAAGAACTTTAACAATGTTTATTAAATAATATATTCGTATTTTTTTATTGTTGTTGAGATTTAAATTTGAAGAAAACACCCAAACGCGGTTTTTATTCCATATGCGATTTAAAGAGGAGAAAGACTTTTGTTTTTATAGTGTATTCATAGTGGTCAGAGTGTGTAATAGAGTTTAGAACAAGCCACAAAAATCAGGCGTGTTCAACACCCGTACCTCCTAGGTCCTTCGGAATCAAATTCAAATGTTATCCAAAACCCGTTGAGTATCTCTTTCACCCAAAAATTGTATTTGATTGATCAGATGGATTGAATATTTTTTTTATTACCCCTATTAATTAATGTAAAACAAATCACTTTTTAACGTTTCCCTCGTATTTAGTATTTACTACATACTCGAACGTTATGGTTTCTAATTTTACTCTATCCTCAATTTGTTTGTTATCTTTACATCTGTTTGAAATTTGAAGAAACAAAACAATAATATAAAAAAAATTGAGTTACAGCGAAAGATGTGTAGGAGAGAATATTCTATGTTTGTTTATTTTATCCATAGATCTGTATCTATCATATTAAAAAAAATATATTATAAAGGGAATTTTTAAATATGATAATTTTTTTATTTTCATCACTTGACAATAGCAAAGACAGAAGACACAAAAAATGTTTATGATTATTGAGATATTGTGATTAGAAGTATGAATAGAGCATTGATGATTGATGTAGAAGGTCTTGGGATACAACATAGTGAAAATGACATGAAACATTATTACTATATTTTCGGGGAGATCAAATGATTTGTAATTAGTAACTGGTGTTAAATGTTTATGTATGTCATCTGTGCGTAGTTAAAAACATGGATAAGTTGTATTGCTCCTATAGAAAATAGTTTGTTTTGAAATAAATTTTATTCTAGCAAACTACACTCCACAAACTTTTCGCTGTACAATTGATTGTTTGATTGTTGAGATTACTCAGTTCACTATATCATTATATTGTTACGATTACAGAAAAATCAAGACGATTGCAGTCACTTCCAGAAAAATCAAATCAAAACATAACAACAAATTAATGAAATGAATAGTGTTGTTGTTGTATTTCTTAGAACTTGGGTCAACAATAAATAAAATTGAATGATTTTATCAATCAAATCAATATAACGCAAAATAATCGAAAAATCTACTATTTTCTCAGAGTTTCTAAAAAGTGACCTCGAATTTTTTAAGAAGTTTTGCAGAATCGTATATAAGCAATTTACCTCTTGTGAAATGAATTAGTTTTATTTTAAACCTGCGACGGTAAAGTTAAAATTATAAAAGTGATTTTGAAATTAGTTTTGTGAATAAAGTTTTCAATGTTATTGAGTAGAAATATTTTGTGTATTATTTTGAACGTTGTGTTACTGGAAATTTCTACAATAAACCGTTGTAGTTTCGAAGCTGTTGAAAGAATATTCTAGTTTGGAATATTGTTTGCTGTATTGTTTTCCTGTTGTTGTATATATTGGAATAAATATATTCCAAAAAGAAATGGATACAAAAAATGTATACAACAATACTTTTTGTAGACAAATTTTTAAACCGCATGGAGAGCCAGTTTTGTTACTTCATTCTTACTCCTAAGATTGATCTTTTTGATTTCCCTCTTTTGGAGACTGTTATATTCCTATTATTTTTCATTCATTTTTGCAGAAGAAAAAAATTTGTACTTTTTCATCATCCTTTTTATAACAATCAACCAATCACCATAAGTCATAACCAATTTTTAGCGTATATAACATCTGTAAAATCGTATTTGTGTTGTTAGTCTGACGATACGCACAAAATCAAAAACTGTTATAACACGCCTCGGTCTTCCCTATGGCAAAACTTACTATCATAAAGAAATAGGTAACGAAATTTCGGGATGTCAAAATCCTAAGTAAATAGGATTAAGCTGAAGTGTTTTTTTATTTAGCTAAGTTTTACGCCTTATTCATTGTCAAAAGTGCGATTTCTTTTAAACTAATGCTTAGTTTACCACCATCTTGTCAAACCAATGGTAGTAAACTAAGCATTAGCTTAAAAGAAATCGCAGTTTTGACAATGAATAAGGCGTAAAAGTAAAAAGTAAAAACTATTTGACAACAAAAATTCGAAAACTAAAAACAACTTTCCCATTATTATCGGTTGACAGAATGTTCTCAAACTTGGGCAATGAAAAATTTAACGTGAAATTGTTGAAGTATTTTCACTAAAATAGGTCAGCAAATGTTTGCCAGCAATTTAATGATTCGTCAAATGAAAATATTTTTAAATAAAAATTAAAAATAACTATGTTAATTGAACTTAATCTATAACATAGAATATAAAAAGTCGGACAAATGCGAATATAACTCGCTCGTCGAGGGTTCCGTTTATATAATATTCTACGAGACTAGGTAGTCCTTCAAAAACATAATTTTAGAAATAAATCATAAACGGTACTTTCACAAATTAAAAAAAAAATTGTATTAGACTTGAAAAAAATTCTCCTTGTTTATGACATCCCACGCATGAAGATCAAAAATTATTTTTTTTGGAAATTTCTTCTCTCAACCCTCTCTAAAAAACATTTGAAATGATGAGCTTTATTTTTTGTTCAATCTTTACAACATGACGGCAGTTCTAGTGACTTATAATTCTAAACTACATAATGGTTATATCAATTATCTATCGTATAGATAAAAATCTTAATAAAATTTTGAAAATTCCTAGAATCGTAAATTTTTTTTAATTTTTTTCCTTTTTAATGTTCGTAGATAACGGAGGGGCCAAAAACTAATAGACATTTTTAAAATAAGTCAAAAACTGTCCTTTCAAAAATTACAAAAAAATTTTTGTGAACTACAAAATAAAATCACCTATTTCATATGATCCCCGGGTCCGGACCCCCCCTAACCGATATTTTTCCTTTCTAGGTCCTTTTATATGACACCCCACTTGCAATGATCAAAAATATTTTTTTTTCGATATTTCTACTTCAACCCTTTTCAAAAAGCTACACCGACCGCTATAGTTTGTGTTTAATCTTTAAAGGGGTGAATAGTTAAGGGTTGGGGGGGAGGGTGATTGGGAAAACAAACTCACGTTTTGTTAGTCACTTAAAAACTAAAAAATCGATAAATCATTGAATTTTCTTTTGAAATATTTCAATCTTTTTCGATTTTTATATATCAATCTCGATTTAGTAAAACTAATTTTGTTTTACTATCTCCTCATCTATGTTTATAAAATACAGATAAAAACAAATGTTTGCAATTTTTTGTTTTCAGTAGGTGTGGACAAACATACGTGAAAAAACGTAGACATTTTATAACTGTAAAAAATTTGAAGTTGATAGCACTTACAGTTTGTGAGAAAATCGATTACGTAGAAATTCGGACGGACACCGAAGCACCGATAGGGTAACGTTTTTAGTTTTACAAAGTACGCCACCTAAAAAGACTTTTCCAAATAGAAATCAACAATTATAGCAGTGCCAAACCGGCAATCTTTTAAATCAACTTCAAATTTTACCAAGATCAAAATACTTTATCGTTTGATAGAAAAACAATAAACAGTTTGATAGCCTGCAAGTCGTTCTAGACATCGTTTATAGAGATGTGAATCGTCCAAGCATTTGAAAATAAATCATAACGTCCAGAGAACTAAACAAAAAATCTGACAGCTTCTATTATTACATAAATGTCGTTTTGTTTTCAGCTTTTTAGATAAAATTGTAAGTTGTATGCATAACGAGAAAACAGTTTTTCTTGCAATATTATATAAACAAATACAAATTATACAACATTAGTTTAGCAAAAAACATTTGCTAAGGCGAACAAAAAAGCTTGCACAAATTAATTCCTTACAGAATAAATCCGTTTCGTTTTATTTTTATCCACTCCGACCATTCCTTCCGTCCAGATACAGTATGAGTCAGAAAGAGAGCTTTAAGTATTATCTCTGTTACACAATCCTTGCGCATACGGAAATAACAATGCGGCAACTTGTTTAAATGTAACGAAACAGCAAAATTATTAGGACATATTGAATTAAGAATATGTCTATTTATTTCGACATTTTCAAACTTATTAGATTACAATTCTCTATGGTAAAAGTATGGATTTGTGTTGCGTGTCCGTTTTTCAATTTTCTCTGCCGTGCATTTGAACAGATGAATTTTTTATGAACTTTTTATCGGCATGATCTTAAACATACATTTTTGAGTTTTGTTTACCATTTCAATGTTTTCTTTTCTATCCAAAAAGCTGGAGAAAGATAAAATATTTAAAGTTATTGCTTTGTTTAATTTTCTGTACACACCGTGATTACCTTGTATAAATATTTTGCCTATAAAATGTCATTTTTATATTACACGTTTTAATTAATATTTAAATAAGATAAACAGAATGTCTGTAAGAATAATTAAGAAAACAAATATATTTTTCTATAAAAAATGTTAACAATCTTACTTCTCTGAAGAGCACGTCAACCATTGCATTTGTTTTATGTAAATACATAAATAAATAGGCAATAAAAGAAGTAACTTAGGTCACATATTAATACTACATTTATCTGTGCTTAGGTTTAGGTTTAATTTCGCTTGTGCAAATTTGTTGCAAATCATATACCAAAATAAATATGTATTTTTATTGTATCACTCTGATGGCCGATTGTATGAACAAGGATGGATAAAAAAAATACGAGAATAAAGTTTTATCTGTATTCGAGAATTTTATTTTTCGTCAAAATAATGAACATGGATATAATATTTTGTATTTCTGTTTTTATTACATTTTTTATAGCAGTATTTTTATAAGAGGCAATACTTATTCTTTTACTTTTCTATTAAATAAATTTAATTATAAATTAAAAACAATTACTTAAAAACAACGAATTATATTAAAAATATAATTTATTTTACTCTTAATTTATATCAAAAAACAAATTTTAGAAACGCACAAATTTAAATTCAAAAATAACCACAAATTCAAAACTAAATCATCGTGCTATGCGCATGTCAAGAAAAAAAACAAGTTGTTTTATCCTTTGTTTTATACAAGAGAAAGAGAGAATAAAACAGAGAATAGAATTTTATTCTCGAGTTAATTTTTTGTTCTATCCTGATTCATACAATACAAACGACGATATATCCTGAGAATATATCTTCTATTCGCGTTCATACAAACGGCCCTGAGTGACATTTTACATATTCAAAATATTTGCGGTAATTAAGTTAAATTTATTATTCAACTACATCTGCCTAATAAAAATTCAAATATTTTTCTTAAAATTTCTGCAAATCTAATTTCATACAACTGACTACTTAATCCATTAAATTATCACCTACAACAAATATTTTTAATTTGAGTTTAGAATTATTTACTATAAATTCCAAACCGCCTCTTTTTTAACAAATAAAATTACGACATAAATTTGATATTAAATATTTGCTTGAAGTAATATAAAACTTTATTATTTTGTCGGTATAATTGATGTTATTTGGATCATAGAGATATTAAATATTGGGTTTTTGTATGCCTTGATTTAGTTATCAATCTTTTGTTATGAATTTCAAAACGAAGTTCCGACTAATTTGATTTGTTCAAAATATTATGAAATTCATGTATAATAATAATGAAAATAAATATTTTGTTGGATTTATTTATACTACATATTGAAGATTTCATACGCAAACTAAAAAGTCTTTCAGCACGGTCCCATAACAGTGGTATAGTTCTACCAGAGTTGCTAAATTTTTTAAGATCAATCGTGTCTAATTGTAATGGTGACCTTCTCGATCCTGAAATACTAACATAAAGTTTTTAATGATTCCAAACTTTGAACTAGCCTTTAGAACATGCTCAAAAATACCAATCTTTTTGGAACGGATACAACATATTATATCAGGGCCCTTCTAAATGTTGCCTAATTTCATAGTTGTTTTTAATTTTTGATGCACCTTTTTCATAATTTTCATCATAATCATTTTAATATTGTTGGCTGAAGTGTGAATAAAGACATTATAAATAATACAAACAAATTTTATTTACCGGAAATGAAAAACCGGCATTTGGAATACCAAACTGTTGTGAACTGCAACCTAAATGCTTCTGTACCAGGGTTCATCCAATTCGAGAATCAGTTACAGATGTTCTTAAACTTTAAAAAAACCAGGTGCTCGGAGACTGTCTACTTCTTTGTTCAATATCGCTCAAAAACTAATCAGCTCACTGCCACATATATTTGCATCTTTTGTGAAAGTGTCATCAAAACTAATTTACAAACGAATGTTCTATGTTAGCAACAAGCATAAAAAACATAGCAAAAAATCAAATAAAGTTTTCAACATAGGATTTAATTTGTCTAAACTAGAGCATTCGTTTTATAGTTGCACAAACGTACTGCAATTTTTTTTAAAATAAAGAAAAAATTTATAAATTTTGCATATTTTTTGTAAATGTCTGCTAAACACATTCAAGTTTGTTGTTAAAAGTGTAGTAAATATGAAAGCCTAAAAAGGACTTTTGAATTTGGTCTTGTATTACACATCTAAAGGATTGATCTAAGTTTTATAAATGCACACTTTCAAATTTCAAGACTATTTGACTCTTTGCTATATTTTTTGTTAAAAATTAATCGAACTTTCTGAATTTTTTTAATTTTTCTATCAATCAATCTCGTAACATACCTATTTTTAACATTGTCTCAGTTTATTGCTTTGTTGTGTCATACAACCTGTGAAAGCAGCTGAAATTTTCATGTTTTTATCTTAATAAATAATAAAAAATTGGTTATGTAAAGCTTGGTTATGTAAAAATTGGTTATGTAAAAAATAAAACGTGAAATGGTCTTACCAAACTATGTTCGTTGTATTTTGTGTTTTAAGTTATTGTGTTGCTCAAGTTGTCGTACACGCCCATAAAGCACTAAAACTTAAAGTTGAATAACAGTGTGAGAAATATAGTTGAGGTTTGAATGAACTACTACTATTTTTTTTATAAACGGTGTTGTGTAGTAGGAATTACAATATGTGTCACAACAACTCATAAAAACCTTTTACGACCAAGGTCCCGCAAAAACATATGTTCTAAGGTGTTGATGGACGCAAATTTGTTTTTTGTTTTTTTTACTATTTTTTATAGAAGATAGATAACTCCCATCACATATAAAATATGACGTAGATATTGGCCTATCATGATAGGATAGGAAAAAATAAAAATAAAATAAAATAAACAGCAAATTTGAAATTCATTATGTTTGTTGTTGTATGTTTACGGTTCCGCGTCACAATAACTTGGTTTAACAATTTTCAGGAACAAAACTAAAATGTGGCTGCCAATGATCCGGCAATAGGATTAAAAACTTATCCACTTGAGTTAATTTTCAATTATATTGATATTGCTTCTAGTTGACTTCTTCTTGTTAAATAAATCAAACGATTTTTAAATTTATAATCTCAAAATATTTAAATTCAACCGAAACTGTTTTGCGTGTTTAATCATCTTCGAAATGGTTTCAACAAGAATTTTTGGAATATTTACTTATTCTGCAGACTTCTTAATATCTCCTTCTGAGAATTAGAGATTAAATTTTAAGTAAAATGATTTAACAAAAACTATTTAGTGTAAAACCAAAATTTTTATAATTGTTTTTTTTTTTCGTTTCAGGTGAGTTCCAGCAAAAGCATGTATATTTTTACTCAACGGGCTATAAATAAAACTTTTTATGTCATTGAACTTTGATATAATTAAATTTCGAAATAAACCTTAATCGATTCTGTTGCATCAATTTCGTTGTATATAAAAGAAATTAAATTTGATTAAAAACTATAACATGAATAACACAGGTAAATTTGTAATACAAGTTTAAAAATATGTTTCCCAATTCAGCCAATAACGAAGGGTAAGGGAATATATTTGAAAGTTATAAGCTTAAGAAGTAACAGAAGTTTGTTTAAAAGTTTGCAGGTACAAAACTATAAAAAGGTTGGCAATCATCCAGCTGGTGGCATATTCCTCAATGATTTAAACGCGCATATAGCGTTATATGGGGGTTCATTTCTTCGAGCAAGCAATAACATGGCTTTAGTGAGTGCTACCGTTGGCTGAATATAGAGTGATATCTTATTGCTACTGCCCGCGGTATGTGATATATCAAGTTAACTCGTTTGTCAATAGCAGGAACTGCAGTGCTGTTACACCCGTCGATAAAAAATAACAAAATTCTTACTTTTCTCCCCACTTGGTGATAGATTACTAAGAATAGTTAATAGTTAAAGAATCAATTCTGTAAAATTCAAAACTTAAGATTAATTTTTAGAAAAACTTAGGGTGTGTATTATCAACTTTTATAATAACCATCGTGTTACGTGTATATGGTTTAACAACGCCCTTATTTAGTTCCTTTAGTGTGACTTAGATTTTAAGATAAATCAAAAGACGCACCTAATTCTTCGAATCATTTTGAATATCTAACTATTCCTCAATTGATTGTATATTTTTGTTAACTCATTGCTCATTTATCAACAAAATGTTATTATTTTTGACATTTCCGTTTGATGGCTATCTTATACCAAGACAACTTTTTTATTCTTGCCACAATTTGTGCAATATTCAGTTTAATTTTCTTTCTTTTTTATTAATTTTATTCTCTTGTTCCTTTATTTATAGCTGGTCTTTACTTTTGTAGTCAGTTCTTTATTATAAAAAAAAATTGGCTCTTGTTGCATATAAGAAAAAGGTTGAATGAATTAATTTTGTCTGTCACAAAATATTTTCAATAAAAATTAAAAAAATCATTTTGTTCTTATGCACGAATTTCGATTTACAAGAATATGAAATAAGAATAAAATGCAACAAATGGAATTCCAAACATAATTAAACTAAACAGACAACTTTGAATTTCTTTGGATATTATTATTTATAAATTTTGTTTACATATTTTGCTGATATTGTTATTAAATAAGAAATCTATAGATATAGTTTTTACGATTGCAATGTTGTCCAAGATGTAGATGTAGTAGACAAGATATCTCAGAAACTTAACATATTAACCTCAAATTTGGTACACAAGTATATTAGGACAAGGCAGCCTTTGGCGTTGATTTTCAGATCCGCAGGTCTATTGTAACTAGAGATATTGGGGAAAAAAGTTGTGTCTGTCTATATGGACACGATATCTCAAAAACTGCTTGCCCTATTGCACATGTACTTGACGATATCTTAAGTCAATATTTTCTTCTTTTTTTCTCTTTTGTGATATTTTGCTATACTCAGTGATAGTATTCTCATACTTTTCGATAATTTCGTATCTTAGGCTTACACCGCTCTATTTTGAATAGTTGAAAATAGTTATTTTTCCCAAAGAAACAAGTATTTTAGCCAATTTCGGCAAACTAATTTATCAGCTAGCTAGTTTATAGTACGACAGCACTTTAATAACCAAAATATCAAATTGGGTCTCAATTTTAGTTTAAAATTTCTATAAAAAAAAATAATTGAAAATATGAATTTCGATTTCTTAATTAATTGCTGTTTATTAACATTTGGCTTTTTATTTTAACTTTATAAATTTAGGAGTAATAAGCTTTCAAATTATTATTCTAGATTTTAATGACTCGCTTTAACCACCGGGATAACTATTTTAAAAGAAAAATATATTCAACAATTTGGCACAATCCAAGAATCTATAGCAAAAACAACACGTTTTCAATAATATGTCTTAAACCAAAACCTAATAATTATAGAACAATGTCGGCAGCACTAAACATGTCGATACTAGATTTTAAAAAATCGGTGAAACGATAACTAGTTCTTAAGAGATGCAAAGTTCTTATACGCCTTAATACTTCCAAAGATTGAGGAACAAG
Source organism: Diogma glabrata (assembly GCA_963693315.1). Taxonomy (NCBI): domain Eukaryota; kingdom Metazoa; phylum Arthropoda; class Insecta; order Diptera; family Cylindrotomidae; genus Diogma; species Diogma glabrata. The sequence goes on from OY856188.1 coordinate 288,922,019, forward strand.
TGGCCAGTTTTATTTACAAAGGTTATTAGTTTTACTATAAAGAATGATAATAAATCGAGGTAGTGGAGCATTTCAATTGAAACTTTTGTTACGATAAGATGATCTGTACAGGATGACATGGCACAAAATCAAAGTTACAGTTTAATGATTTTGACGTTTTAAATTAAACGCCAATTTGACTATATAAATAAGCAAATATGTTTTGGAGATTGAGACCGTTAGCATTGTCAATAACTTTGAATGGCTTGCTTTTCAAAAATCTTCTATCCGTAATAACTTAATATACCAATATCTTCCGAGCCTAGGGAACCTGCCGCGCCTGCTACTCGTAAGATAGTTTTATTCTGTTCAAGACAAAATCAGCATGTTGGGTCAAAAAAAAGCAAAAATTCACACTAAGACATTTTCTAAGACTCAGAATAATGTATAAATGAGTACATATTTCTTTTAAATTTTTATATTCTTTAATAATTTAAATATGATACGGATGCAGTGCTTCCCTATAATATTATTTCTCCTCCACTTGAGTTGTTCATTCTAACTAAGCGATCTGAGATAGTATTTATCAGTATACGGTAATGTAGAAAACTCTAAAGATTTTACAGATGAAATTCTTATCAAAAACTTAAATAGTGTTGTCAATACAGAATCAGATGATAGATGTGCTTCATTTGAATAAAATTTTTATTTAATTTGGCAAAGTTTTTTAGACTACTAATAAAATTCAATACAGTTTTTGTAATAGCTTTATTTTTTTTATATGACATAAACAGCAAATGGATACGGTATACGGTGTAATATCATCCCCTTGAAGTGTGTTATAATAAGGCTTTTTTCTATACTGATATTAATAAGTAGATCATAAGATATTATCATAAGATTTAACCTCATTCCTAAAATAAACTGTAATTTCCAAACATAACGCTCTGTCTGAAATATACATATTACATGTGAATAGTTTAAACCATCAAAGCATACATAACCTTGACCTCGCAAAATATATCAATATGATAAATGTCTTCCACAATAAACCAACGCACAACTTTGTGTGCGAGATTTTCAAAATTCATAAAGTTATTATTCTTATTACAAAAGTTGTTTCTTTTTGTAAATCGTCCAAGGCTGCAATGAACTATATCAACACATATATCCAAAAAAAATATAATAGTGTTAAATTTAGATGATAAAAAGATTATTGTTTATGAGTAACGGTTACAGACACGTGGAATTATTTACTCTTAACTTATGTTCATTACAATTTACAAAGCGCTACGTGAGTATGTGAATATGTTTGCTTTATTTTCGTTAACTTGTTCTATTATTTTTGATGTTGCTACTCATATGCTGTCTTAAAACTTATTAGATTAACCTGATAATGTCAAATATTAAACAAAAGTAGTAACATGTAATGCATATATCAACACCTTAAATTTTAAATTCGTTTTTTTCCTTTGGGAATAAGCTACCTTCTGTTTTGAGTTATTTTTTTTTATTTTTACATAATATAATTCGGATTATAACTGACACATCCATATGTGAGGGCTAATTATAGAATTATGTTTTGTTAATTTAAAAAGAAAAAATTAATGTAAGATGTTTTTATTTTATTAAAATTTTAGATCTAATAATTATTTTGATTCAACAATAATAATTGTTGACATATTTTAATGACTCCAGATCAATCTTTTTAGGTGTTGTCTAAATTTTCTTTTCGAAACAAAAGTGAGTATCCCGGAAAAATCGCTCATTATAACGTGAAGTTATTGAAGTGAAATAAATAAGTGCTTGGCACAGTCTGTCCTCCCTTTCATTATAGTCCTAACCACAGAACCTTTCTCATTTGTCTATGAAATATTAAAACAACAACAACAAACTAGTAAATCGTTTATGGAATAAATAATGATAATTAATTATATAAACATCTTAGTTTGATTGATAAGATTGTAGCGCCACTTCTATTTATAGAATAATATTTATCTACTTGTTTCATAATTGCTTGTTATTTTTTTTTTCTTTTTATACAAAATTTTTATAATTGGAAGTGATGATTTTTATTATGTTGTCTGTATATGGTTTGCAAAGTTAATAATAAAGTTGAATGTTCTCTTGGACTGGTGAAGCGATGTTCTTTGAATAAATAAAATGGATGATTACGTTGCAGAATAATTGATTGTAATTTGCAGTTTAAAACAGACGAGGTGAATTTTTACGACCTAATTGAAAGTTGGAAAACTGTTATTTGAAATTTTTTGTGCGTACAGGCATAAATCGGTTGAAATTTTAACAGGTTTTTATTAAACATATAACCGTTGTATCGTTCGATTATTGCTATTGCTTATCACTAGAACTGATAGAAAGGAGCACACGATTGCTATGATATCATAGATTTTAATGTAGCTTACTTGTTTGTTTTATTAATTAAATTGATTCTGGGATGGTTCGGACTAATTACTAAATTTACAGAAAAAACTAAGAGCGACATCAAAACAACGATTTCAGTTTTGTCGCACATAAAATTACCAAATTCCAGTTCTATGGTAAAAGTCCTGAATTTCAGTCCAAGTTTTCGAAATAAGTCCAAGTTTTGTATTCTTTTACTTGGATACCGCGATTCCTAGTTTCAGCACTGTGATACAGGTTTAGCTTACTCGAGGTTATAAGTTATTATAAACTGCAAACCCGTTGCTATGTATAGCCTGACCGTAGACTTTAGCTTTGTTGCCTGAGTTGCGGCCTTAAGCTACCTTATCAACATCCCCAATCCGGATGATCGCGCGCACTGAAGGATGGATTTGGTTACTCCATCGCTGTAGAAACGTCTTGTTAACTGTTGCCGCAAGTTATTTAAAAACATCCAACAAGTATGGACGAAGACCTGTTGATGATCTTTATTGCGTCCAAATTCGTTGCGATAACATGAAAAAATTTTAAAAACTATTAACTATTATGTTTTCGGGATTTTTGTGAGCAATTAAACTCAATAACTATTAAGTGTTTTAATTTTTTTTGACAAATGTTTTATGTTGGAGGAAGGTTAGTTTCTCTTGTCCGATTACAAAAAAAAAATTGTTTTGGACTAGAAAAACATTAACCTTTCATATGACAAGACAAGGTCAAAAATATTTTTTCCCTCAAAATAACATTTAAAATGATGAGCCGACTGTTGTAGTTTTTGTTAAATTTTTATAACAATTCCCATAACCTTGAATTTAAAAAAAAAAAATTTCTGTAATCTACAGGAAAAAAACTCTCGTTTTTGGCAATAACTCTAAAGCTAAGCAGTAGAAAATTCATCGAAATGTTTTTTTAAAATACTTTGATCTTTTTCGATTTTTCTAAACCAAACTCGATTCATTAAAAAAAACTTTTGTTTTCCTATCTCCTTATCTATGTACATAAAATACAGATGTGAAAAAATATTTGAAATTTTTTTGTTATCAGTAGGCGTGGGAAAATTTCAACTTGATAGCACTTATAGTTGTGAGTAAATCGAGTACAGTAATCCCTCCGACTGCGCGGTAGTTCCGTTCCAGAAAAACAGCGCGCAATACAAAACCGCGCAATGTGAACCCTATTTTGTATGAAAATGGGGGGTTCGGTTCCAAATTTTGAAAAAAATTGAAAAAAAAAATTAATTTAAAGTTATAATTAAATCAAAATGAATATATACAGCCTGAAAAACATGTATTAATTCAACAACTCTTAAAAAAGAAAACACTTCATAAGTTAACAGATAAATTAACATAAATAACATTTCAAAAAACAACTTAAATTTACAAAAATTATATCAATAATCTGAATTTGTTTGGAATATTCTACCTTTACTGGCTTGAAATTGAATTTGATCTGTATTGAACGTTCCAGCCACACAGTTAAAAATAAACTGAATATATAATGCAAATTGCTACATATATGGGTCATTCTTTTACAAACCGAACATCTTTCTGACCGACACATATTTGATTTGGCTGAAATTTTAGGGCTTTTATATAGAAAAATTTCCAAATTCTCATTTCCCAAGAAAAGAAAGATATACGTACTCGAGAATTTTTTTGGGTTGGAAAATGAAGCGGTTCTAAATTTTGAGGATTTCGTGATTTTTGGCTTGAAGACTTATTTTCAAAGATTCATAACTTCGGTTCTGGTAATGATAGACATTTTTTTCTGTTTTATTTTAAAGCTAAAAGATGAACTTTAAAAAAAATTGTTATCTACAAAAATTATTAACAAATTCCTATGTGTAAACAGTTTAGCAATAAGTCAGACACTTTCTCTCTGACATCTGCAATTTTGCTCTCTCGTGTACGAGTAGCATTAGAAATAAATCAATTTATCGAGCGCGGAAAGATAAAAATAAGATAAAAAAGATAATTCATAAATTTTTGTTGTCCCGCGCTGGATAAATTAATATATTTCTAACAGTAAAACTAATTACTCCCTTAGTTAAAAACACGTTTTTCTTGAAAATTGAACGTAGAATACGTAGGGCAATCACCAAAAATCGATTTTAACATTTTATTTGTTTATAACAATAGAAATTTGCTAATAACTTTTATTGACTATATTTTTTTATTAAAATTCCATCTCTTAACTTTAAAATAAAATAAAACAAAAGCTTACCATCATTAATAGAACCGAAGTAATGAATTTTTGAAAATAAGTCGTCAAACCAAAAATCACGAAATTTAGATCGCCTCTATTTTCCAAAAAAAAAAAATCCTCGAACACGTATATTTTTTTCGATATCATACCAGTAAAAAATTTTTAAGCCAAATCACAAATCCGTCGGTCAGATTTTGTTCAAATCTGTTCGATTTGTAAAAGAATGACCCATGTGGGAAATTTAATTTTTTTTTTCATTTTACAAAATTCACCTACATATTCTAAAAAAAAAAATTAAACGTCGCGCAGTGTGAAATTTTAATCGCGCAGTGCGAAAATTAGTATTGAAAACTCATCTCGCGCAGTGGAAATCGCGCAGTTAAAACCCACGCAGTCGGAGGGATTACTGTATGTAGAAATTCGGACTCCCATAATGTTGTCTAATATTAATATGACAAAACATCACAATAGTTGACCAAGTGTCAGCCATTGACCTTTTGTAAAGGAACAGAACTAAAATTCAGTTGCCAATAATCCACCTTTTGGCATATTCCTTGATCATGTGACGCGCTGCCTTCCTCAATGATTAAAGTCCACATACAGAGTATTATGAAGATTCGATACTTTGAGCAAGCAATAGAGTGCCATCATCAAGAAATATTGAAATCGAATCAAGACGCCGATAAAATAGAAAATTTGAACCCGACCACACGATCTTCTTGAAATCTCGGTAATCGTTATTATAATAAATACTAATTAATATAAAAGGTAAAGACAAATAAATTGAAGCAAACGTAGGATTTTGGAAATGATTCGTATCAAACAAAATAAAAATTGTATGAACATACAAACGGACACAGATCTTTTAAGTAACACTTATGCTTTTCTACTACGAAGTTAAGTTTTTTTATGAAATTTTTGAAGCAAGAAAGTTTAAATTTTTACCCTCACTAAGTACTTTTCAAAGAAAAAAATTTTTAAAGTCGGTTAACCCATTGAAGCGTAATTTAGCTGTAATCTTTGCTTGTCACTAAATTTCTTAAAAGTTTCGAGCCACCTTGTGTCAGAACTAGTGAAAAAAATAAAAAAAAAACAAGTATGGATTTGTTTTTATTATACTAACGATTACCGAAGTTGCAAGAAGATCAGAATTGGTCGGGTCCACAGAATTGGTCCACATCATTGGCGTCTTGATGCGATTGTCTATCTATTGCATAACAATAAGATAAGGGTGCTACCGTTGACTGTATACCGTTGACTATGTTTAGTTCAACCATCAGTACCCCTATGATATCATCTAGGCTAGAGATTTCTCTACTGACAGTTCCTACTGACAGTAGTATGTGATTTTTAACGTTAACTCATGTAAGACTAAGAGTACGAGCACTCCCCCAAGTACACCAGTAGAATAAAATTTACAATCTAACGATCACTTAGCACCCATTGGAAACCTTTCAAAAACCATATATATTTTATTCATCAAAGCAGTATATCTAAATTACTAAAACTATTGAGACTTGTCCGGAAGAACTTTTGTTCCAAGTATTATCTATAGCAAATTACAGAACTTAAAGTGAATGAAGTTAAAAACAAACTGCTGACCAACTTATAAGTGCTTGCATTATTGCTTATCTTTATCTACATTTATAGACTTTATAGACACTAAATGACACAACGAAAACTAGTCATTTCAACACAGGTTGACTCCAGCACAACCTGCATACTAACAAATAATCAAATACTCGTATCTGCTTTGTCTGTATTATAATGAAACAATTCTTTCTTATTAAAATGCAAATCAAATCAACGTATATTTGTCAACAAATTACATAATCTAATAATCTAAATTTAAGAATCAAAAAAGTTTTTCGTGATCAAATTTATATTAAATCCGGTTCAAATGAAAACATTAATTTGCGATAACATGTCTTAAACGAAGGCATATGATGATGTTAATTTGAAATAAATAATCTAAATTAAATCATTATAATGTTTTCAAAACCATGAGGGAGTGTTCGCTAAATTGTTTTTCAGTCAAATTATTTCTCCTTTAAATCATGATTATGGTGACCATTGAAACCTAAAACTTACAATAAGATGCAAACATAAATGATATCAATAAAAAACATATGGAACAGGGTCAATAAACATATGACCCAGCATTAAATTTACTAAAAGTCCATTAACCGTTGAGTTGATTGCGCTATACAATTGAATACTTATTTTATTTGATTGCATAATTTGCTGTATATTTTCGGCTCAATGTGTTCATATTATTTTGTATTATAAAAGTACTTGCTGGTTATTTGGTTACTGGTTATTTGGTATACATAAACGATCAATAGACAAAGATTAATAATTCATTTGAAGTTTCAACAAAAGTGTATCGTTTTTTAACGTTCACGCTTTGGAAAATAAGATTATTATCCTGAAGTTTCAGTCTTCAGACCTATTTAAATAAAATTTAGGAAGTTTAGGTGCACAAGGCAGTTTGATTTATTATTTCTCATTGATGACAAAAATTTATAATTTTTTGAAATAAACGAAATGTTTTACTAAAGTTGGCGAAGCTGTAAACTGGCAAAAAATTGATTTTCGAATAGTGGAACCATATAACTGTTTAACTAGGGTATATACATTTTGAAAGTTTTTATTATTATGAGAATGTCGTAAAGGATATATCAGAGTGCTAGAGAACAGCATGCAGAAAAATTTATTTGTCTGAACTCCATATACATTATTTAACAGTTTTAGTGTGTCATGCGAAGCAACTTTAGTTAAAACATGAGTAGTTTTACGATTGGATTAAATAATGGAAGTACTACTTTGACTCATGTGGGCATAATTTTTTCGAACCCTTATAATGAGAGAATTCTTGTTCAACTCAACGTTTAATTTTAAACGAGATCACTGAATCTACTTAGATTAGGTTTTGATTTCTCAGATGTACACGATTTGTCTATCAGATTAAAACCATTTTGTACAATCTCGCAAAGATCACAATGACTAAGTCAGCCTAACCGAAAGCACTCGATGCACTCGTTATCTGATATGGCCAATTTCATCTAAAACAGTTAATATTTGACAAAGCTTTGCCGATTTTGTTCAGATTCTCGGCAAAACAGTAAAAGTGGCAATACTGATATTTTTTCTAATTTTTTTCATTTTTTATATTTTTTTACATTTTTACATTTTTTTCATTCCAGGACCGTGGGGATAATGGTCCTGGAATTTTCTTCTATCAATATCGCCACCCTAACTGTTTTTGCAGCATCTGCATAGCTCGTGCCCAGTCTCGGGAGATGTAGTTTTTTGTGAAGTTGGCTGTCCTAGCTGCATTATCTTACTGGGTCGTGGTAATAATAATTTCTCTGTCGTTATAGAGCCTTCTTTTTTAATTCCTCATTCAGGAACTCTTCAAGGAATCTTAGATACAATTTTATACACACTCTACTAAGTTCACATCTCTTACACGAGTAAAAGTGAGCCCCATATACTTTCTTGTCTATCACTCTTAAGCAAGATACTGGACATGAACCTTAGAAAAGGCGTTTTCTTATTTCCGTTGGTTGTGCTCTTACAGCTGTCGGCGATATTCTCCCATTTATTATTTTGAAAGTCACGTAAAAATAAAACAAAATTATGCTGTAACACTTATTTGAAAATAAAAACTACTTACAATCCAAAATTTTAGAACTTTCAATTAATTTCCAATTTAAAGCAAACGGATAGATTTAGGTCAATTTTAATTTTTTGTAAATAAATATGTAATTTAAAAAATTGTGTCAGATTGAAGCTGTAAAAATTTACAATATTTATGATTTTATGTTTTTGGATTTGGTTTTAAGTGAATCATTACGATTAGTTATTAGTTCTAAGTTAAATTAAAACAAATAAATTACAAACAATAATGTATTTAGTCATAAAAGTTAATAATCTTAATTAAAATATGTTCTTTTAACTACGATTATTGTTTTCTGCTTTATTAAGTTTTATTGTCGTTTTAAATTGTAGAATCATGTTTAATTTGTAAATTTACTGTTGAAGTTAAAAGTTTTTTTTATTTGTTTTATTGATCAACAGTTTGTAGTTCAGTAACGAGAAGTTGTTTTGTTTGTAAATGTTAAAAACTCAAAGATAGTTATGTAAAGGGTGGGCCATTTAAAATTTTAAATTTCAATCGGCTATAAAAAAAACTACCTGTAATTTTTTCAAATTTCTGGTTTTATGAATTGTTTGAATTTTGTCATTTAACAATGGAACACAATTTCATTCACATGACCACCACGACTGGCACGGCAGTACCTCGTCCGATCAATTCAATTTTTCAGTACATTTTCGATGGTCAAGAGAATGATATTCAATTCAAGAGAATGACATGGACGACATATGGTTTCAACAAGACGGGGCCATATGTCACACAGCCAACGCAACCATCAAAATTTAAAGCATGTTTTTGAAAATCGAATAATTAGCCGAAATTGTGATGTCAATTGGCCGCCTCGGAGCTGTGATTTGAGCCCTTTGGATTATTTCTGTGGAGAGACATTAAGGACAAATGTTACGCAAAACATCCAGAGACAATTGAAGCGTTGAAACATCAAATCGAAGTTGCCATTGAAGAGATTCGACTCGAAACAATCGAAAACGCACTGAAAAATTGGGTTGATCGGATGAGGTACTGCCGAGCCAGTCGTGGTGGTCACGAATGATATTGGGTTCCTTTATAAAATGAAAAAGTTCAACCTTTCCAATGAAACCAGAAATTTGAAAAATTATAAGTAGTTTTTTTTTATAGCCGATTCAAATTTAAAATTTTAAATGGCCCACCCTATATTTAGCCATTTGACTTTATAGGAACAAAATTTAGACGTGACCAACCGCATTAATTGATTTAAACTCAGTTGAAAACCGTTGAGTGAAATCGAAATTTACCTTTTGGAATTTAATTGGGATATAATTTGATATATTTTGTTTATTATCTGAGAGTGGTATAAGGATGGACCAACTTCAAGCACGAAAAAGTACCAATAAGATTGGTACAAATTTTTAATTAAAGTGGATGAAAGTTCTTTTGGAAATGTTTTTAAAACAAAAATACAATAAATAATAATTAATATATTACTACCAAAATAATACTGCCTTTTAGTGTAACATAACGGTCGTTACTGACTGAACCTTTCTCCTTATGGCCGCTTTCGCTACCTCCTCTTGTGACCGTTGTCTTTCAAGAAGTAAAAATTTTCATTTTGCCCTTTAAAAAAATAATTTTTTGTGGTGTATTCTAATCTAATAGTTAGTTACTGACGACGATTAATACTATATTTATTTTAACATAAGAGACTCCACTTGGCCCTTTAACAAGTTACAGATGCCTTGAGTTTAGAAAATGTGTTAGACTATTAATGTTGTGGCGAAAATATGTCCATCAAAATAAAATAAATAAATAAATCCTAGGAAGTTTATGTGTTGCTCCATTACTCAACCTAGTCAAGGGGAGAATGTAGTTGTGTATATGGTTCGGGACCATTTATAAGCTATTTAGGAACACCCTGATAGTGAACAGATCAAACGAGTGTATACACTACCAACATTCAAGCCCAGTAGTTAACAGTCGAAGCCACAGGATAATCCGGATAGATGTTTTTCATCGATATGGAATCTGTTAATGCACTTATGGAATCTGTTAATGTTAGTGTAATTATTCAATTTCATTCACTGTACACTCTACAGTTCATGCTCATATTGCACATAGTTTAGTAAAAGAATTAGCAAATCATAAAATCCAGATTTTATTTTTGCGAGAACCTTATATTAATTATATTACCCTAGCTTAGCATTTATTTAACATACTTCGGATATCTCTTCTTCCACCTTTTCCTGATATACTGCATTGTGCAAGCTGTCCATGCTTTAAAGTCTCGCTTTTATGAGATATAAATAATTAAAATAGTTCAAATAAATGGCTTTTCAATCAAAACGACATTCTTAGGGATAACTGGTTTGTCACACCTAAACGCTTATTGGTTTTGAATTATTTATCCAAATAGTTTCACAATGATCTAATTATAGTTTATTAAAAGTTCAGGCCAAACAACTCATAATATTATATTATCATATATGATATAATTTTCTTGATATAATCATCTTTTCTAAACAATTAAACCACAAAGGTTAGATTATAAATTGATAGTTATAATTTAATTATAACATTTTATGTGTAAGAAAGAATACGTGTGGGTGTGAAAAATTAAAAACTTTATTTTTTATCTTTGTATAATTTAAAATAAAAAACAAATATAATTTTGTTTATCTTATAACATATTTTATGGTTATAATAAAACGGTAAATATTATTATGATGGTACATAATGATATCAGATATGAGATAACATCTTTTGTATGCATGTTTTTTTAATTATTTTTAAAATAAATATTGAAATACAAATATGTTATAGAAAAATTCACGGCTATAAATTATAATTATTTTTTTCAAATTGTTAAAAAAACATTTAAGTAAATGAAGTATTAATCAGATTTGGAATAGCTTTGGTAATGTACATTTTTTGGAAGTAAAAACTTATTAGCCCATTGTATGACAAAAAAATGCTTCAAGCTTCAATGTTTTAAATTTTTTTTCAATAAAATGTGTTGTGTGAATTACAATATGTGTCACAACAACAAATTAAAACCTTTTAAGACCAAGGTTCTAAAACAACATCCGTTTTGACCTGTTCATGGACGCAATTTTGTTGTTCTCTTTTTAATTTTATTTAAAGAATGTATAGCTAAATTAATCCTATCACATAATAAAAAGTCCGAGGGGCAGGATGTCCACTAGAAATAGGTAAATTTCGAGATTAGACAGTTTTATGCACAAGTAGAATCTGATGTATTAGATTAGTTTAAACAAAACAAACTAATTACAAATTGATATCGAACAAATTTTAAAAAGAAAATTAGCTACATATATAAGCAAAGCTACATCTTTGCAATTTTGGAACGTTGTTACGAACGAACAAACAAATATCAAATCTACCACAGAACATATGTGTGACAATGTATGACACTATATGAAAAACACACGGCAACCCTATATCATACGTCGTGCAATTACCGCAAACCTACACTATATCATACGTCGTGCAATTTTTTCATTGATTGTTATAAGGCTTTTGTAAATTGTTGTTATTGGGGATTGTTGCAAACTTTTGCAAAACCTCTAATTGCAGAGGTCTATTTTTAAAAGAAATTGATAAAAAAATTCCAAAGATTCTTAACTTGTTAATTTTTTAAAATAGTACTTTCAAAACGGCCGTTATAACGGTTTATAAAAATCAATATTTTTTAGTAGAAAGCCTCTAGTTTCTTAAATACGTGTCGGATTTTGCTGATTCACGAACTTGTCCAAGATATTAATAGAACACACATTATACAGAAGATATTAATGAAACACACATTTTTTAGATCTTGCTCAACAAATGCGACCGGTTGTTTTCGTTATATCTCATATCGTTTATATATAATTTTTTTTTTCGATTTTCCGTCTCCGTTTATCATAGACAGTCATTATCAAAATTTTTTCGAAATGCCGAGATGACGCCCATTGAAATAGGTAGATTTTTATATGAAATTTAACTAATATAACTTAGATTGAGGGTGCTACCATTGTCTTTCATTCAAAAAAGTATCAATAAACTGCTATTTAATAATACCCGTGTTCCTTTTAGGTAAACTTGCTACCCGAACCGAATTTTAAATGGAACGACTTAAATGTGAGGTGTATTAGATTTTTGATCTACTACAACTCAAATTCTTTCTTACCACACGTTTCCGACATTTTTTTTGACAATAAATTGTTTTGACAATTTTGAAAAACAATATTGCTAAACAACGTAAAAGAAAATTATTAGTTTGACAAAATTTTAAGTTTAAATTTTATTTTGAGTTTGTTAAATTTAAGAAAATTAATTAAATATTAAAAAATTTCTGAAAATTAAAATTATGATTCATGCAAAATATAAACAATTAAAGAAAGCTGGACAGAAATATGACATTTAGGCTACAAATTCTAAATTTGTATAAGCATTTGGGCAAACATATTTGAAATTATTCTCTTAACTGACAAAAACTCTGGCGGTGAATAGAAGCGTAAGTTTGTCACGTAGCTTTACCATCATTTGATATGGTTAACTTGAAAACGAAATTTAGTACAAAAATAAAGGAAAATGTGGTAAATGGAACACACTTAATATACATTACATATCTTCTTTAGCTTACTAAAATCTTGTGTATATGAATTAAAGTGTAATGACTGTTATTTCAAAAACATAGGCCAAACTGGAAGAAGCAGCAGGTCGAGATCGATCAAAGGAACACCTTATCTCTATGAAACTAGGTAAAACAGATTCAGCAATAGCTAAACAATAAGCATGTTATCGACTCCAGTTTTACATTTTCAAGCAAAAGGTAAAAAGTTAAACGTTTTGGAATCGTATTAAATTAGGAAGATCTAGTTTTAAGGCTGCAAATATTTTGAATGAATAAATGTAAGGACCCAAAAATTCTATTAAATAGACATTTTCTTTTTAAGTTTAAACCGAACAATCCTTATACCCTTAAATTATAATGAATGCTTTATAGACGGGGAGCCAGAGCAAACAAAATGCTCTGAGCTTATAATAGCTGGTATTCTGACAGGTGGTTATAGTAGTTGGGTACACACACATACTTCAATCAGTCAAGCTATATGTTAAAAAACCTGGTAACAAAATGAATTTATAAAAGCTGAAAATTGTTTTACAGATTATATATTACATATAAATAATAGTTATGATAGTTATGATAGTCAGTTTATTGTTAGAACAGAGCTGGCCAGTCAGCTCCAATATATGCAGAATAAATAAAAAACCACCACCACCGATCAAACGGACATCATTCAACAACGTTAATAAGTTAAGTTTTTTCGTCTTTTTATATTTTACCAACTTTTTATTTTTATTAAAGTAACGCCAACGTAACGCCATTTTTAGTAAATGGTAGTAAAGTAACTTTTATATTTTTACGGCGGCAGTAAATTAAATTTATAAAAAATATTTATAAAAAAATTAAAAGTTTGCCGAAAAAATAGTGTATTTAATTTGGAGCTTTAGTAACTTTTTTGTTTCGTCTATAATTGTCGGTTTCCCTACGGTCGGCTGCCAAACTATAGACTCAACAGATAAAGTAGCGCTTTAGCTCCTAATTAAATAATATCACTAGCCAAGGTGACATCTTAGGGGTGGTGGCGGATGAACTGTATTCAGTCAACGGTTCCACCCTCAATCTTAGCTGTGAAATAATTCTTGATGATGAGACGCTATTGCTTCCTCGAAGAAACGTGCCTTCATATAACTATGTGTGTGCTTTAATCATTAAGAAAGACAGTTCGTCGTCACAGGTTTAAGAAATATGCCAACGACTGGATTATTGGCAACTACATTTTTGTTTTGTTTCAGCAAAATTTTGTAAAAATTTACTACTTATTTTTTAATTTACTTTAATTTCCTCTATTCTATCATAAAATGTTGGCCTATGTCATATTTTGTCAGTGATATAGGATTTATTGTTTAGTTATCCTTGTTTAGTTAACAAAAAATATAAAAAAACAAAAATTTTTTTTTAAATAAATTAAATACATAAATAAATAAATAATATTTTAAATTTAGGTTTATACATTTAAATGATCAATTTTTTTTAGAATTAGTTATTATATTTTTTTGTACAGGGTATCTTCTATCCTTCTCTGTCGTGTGTGGTCTCGAATTGTTTTCGTTTTTGTGTGCACTTATTGAATTTTTTTGCTTTTGTGGTAGATCTCAGGTTTTCGTTTTTAACTAACACAGGCAATTCTTCCGTGTTTCTCCCTTTTTATTATCTTGTCATTTTAACTTAAACTTTAGACAGTAAAAGAAAATGTCTATCTTACCTACTGGGGTGAACATTTCTGATTCTATGGGTTCGAAGAGGCTGAGTTGGCTGTTGAATGCTTATTTCGAGGTATCCAACGTGACAGTGATAGCATAAATATATGCCAAAGATTCTTCAAGATTTCATGCGTTGATGTTAATTAAGGCAATATTTTTTATCAGTTGTTTTGTAGAGCCAGATCACTGCTAGAACAATTTCTTCGTTATGTTAATGAGTGCAGATGTCCTCATTTTGAAACACCGATAAAAATATTTCCAAAAACTAAAAATTTATGATCTTTGTTAAAATTTGAAACTTTATTTGTTGACTCCTCCTTGTACAAGAACTCTAAATAGAACTAACTGTCTGTTTTCTAGTTTCTTAAACATCGTTTATTATATTAGAGCAGCGTTCTTGTGTTGTTGTTGTAATTTGTTTTCTTTAACAGATACGTCTAACTTTAATAATATAACAAAAGAAAAAATTCTTTTAATTAAATTTGATTTAATAAGAAAAGTGCATACGTAAGACAAAAAATAAAGTAAACGAATAGTAAGAAAACAAATTAATTTGATCGATTTAAATTGATTGTCTGGCTGGACTCGAGAAATTTTAACATATACTTGTTGAGGTTAGCATATTATGAAAGAGATCCGATATTTTGATTTGTTTCTGTAGATATAAAATATAAGATAAACCAACAAAAATCAACAGATTTCGTGAAACAACAACAAGGTGGATTTTGATAGTTTGATTGCAGAAATATAATTTATTACGTTAATTTATAATTTATATTTTAAAAATATAAAACATATTTACGTTAAACCTATGCTATATTTTTGATAATCATGAAAATTTTAAATTGAAAATTAAATAAATTACACTACTTGAAATGCAGAAGTGCTTTGAACAGACGGCAAAGGGAGCAACAACTATGATTTATTTTATCTAATGTATCACGAATTACTTTGGGTTTGGTAATAAATTATTTATTTTATTAAAAAATTAGCATAATTAAATTTAAGTCTGATGCCTTGTAGTACATCAGCCATAAAATGATATAAATTTGGTTAACGGTTGGAAGCGTTAACATTTTTTGTATGGCACAAAATTTTGAAATTTCCCATACAAGGTTGTACAACTGGTCCAGTAATGGTCCATTACTGGCAGCCAGTAATGCAGCAATGGGCGAATACTGGCAACCACGACTGGGCCATTAACATAATTTTACTGGATGATAACTTCGATAACTTAACAATAAATGGTTGCCATTCATGGGCCAGAGAAAAAACAACAGCAATGGCCCATACAAGGTTGTACAGTTGGCCTGGTAGTGGGCCAATAATGATGACCAGCATTGTAGTAATGACCATATACTGGCAACCATGAATGGGCAGTTAAAAAAAATATACATCATTATCATATGTAAATTTAAATAAATTAAATACAAACTAATTTAAAATAAAATGAAAATGACAGAAAAAATTCAAAACTACCCATACAACTGGTTCAGTTGCAAGAATGGCTGAGTAATGGCAAACATGACAGCCAGTACTCCGCCATGAAAAAAATGTATAATATGTATGTATAAAAATGTATGTAATAATATTTTCATACATAAATTTAAATAAATTATTTACAAAATAATTAAAATAAAATAGAAATGAAAAAAAATTAAAACATATACCAACCTTTTCTGTATTATCATAGTCTTTCAGCCGACAAGGCGACAACTAAACTATATGTGAAATTTTTCAAACTATATATTTCTAAAAGGGCTAATACTCTAGTGAAATTTAAAAAAAATGATATAGATCGGCAAATTCATGGCTGCAGTACTGGCAAACATAACAATAGCATAACAATAGCCAATTAATATTAACCATTAACTGGCCATTGCCTGACCGTTCAAAGTAAACTGCAGTGGCAATTTTCTATAAACGGTAGATTGGCCGATTCATGGTTCCAGTAATGGCACGATAACAATAGCCAAGTAATATTTACCGCATGGGCCAGTGCTTGGCCATTCAAAGGTAACAATATACTGGCTATTTTCTGTAAACCATAGATCGGCCGATGAATGGTTCTAGTATTGGCCCAATAACAATAGCCAAGTACTGTTAACCATTAACGGGCCAGTGCTTGGCCGTATGTCAATGTCTGGCAAAACCTACTTGGGTGTATCCATAAAAGTTAAAGTTATAATTAAAACAATATTATTTATTCCACTCGTCTAAGCAGCAAGCAACCACAATGAACATTGTAAACAAAAACAATCTACATAACAAATTTAACATATATTATATTATAGAATAAGATTTACAAAAGAAATTTAAAATTATTTCTAAATAAAAACTATATATTAATTACAACAAAAAAATCTACATACAATTTTCCAAAAATAAATAAATTGATTAGCCGATAAAAAATATGAAACAGATGGACTGAAACGGTTTAGATGTGAAAGAAAGAATTTCGAAGATAGTTATCTAAATACATAGTAATGATAGAAATAAGAAAATGTTATTTATATAATAGATCACATTTTCTTGAAATACTATGTGGTACACGACTCAATCGACACGGTTTAAAATAAATATGGTCAATATGATCACGCAAATGAAAGAATTTTTAAACTCTTTAAATATAAATATAATTTTTTATTGCTCCATTTGCAAACATGACAAGGCTGGTAAAATTAAGTATATTCATGTTTCGTATGCATATATATGGCAGATTCAAAGGTTAACCGTTTATTCTTGTTGCGCACTAATCGATTGTACTCGATTGTACGTGGCTGAATTGTCAATCTACTATAAATATAACTTTAGCGAATTCTCTTCTAAGGAAATTCAAAATATCCTTCCATCGTGTGCGCAGTATAATCGACAAACAAGAGCTGCCGAGTTATCCCATCCATTTGTTGTACAAATACCTCGTTGTAGAACTGTGTCCTTCCAAAACGACTATTTTAATAGAGTGGCCAAATTATGGAACTCATTGCCTTCCTCTGTATTTCCCGATGAATTTTCTCCTCAGGCATTTAAAGAAAATGTCCATCATTATTTAAAACAGTTAGTATAGTTATCCCTATATCCCCATTCCTTCCATTTTCCTCATCTCCTTCCCTTATAGTTGACATGGTATCTTCGGATATTCAAAGAGTCTAAATAATGTATATTTCATATTTAGTGTGCTAAACATGTCCAACTAATTAATAAAAAAAAAAAAAAAAAAACTTAGCTAATTTAGTTTAAATTGAGGTGTGTAGTTTGTATATGAAATTAGAAGCATGATCGCAACAGGCAAATAATAGTATACTGTATTACAAGCACAAAATGATATTGTTGCAATACTACATAATTATAACCAACTACAAAATATGATTGTATTCAACTCAACCTCAATTTAACCTATACAATATTTCAATAACAAAACTAAAACAACTCTTCAACATGTGATACTGTTTCCGAGAAAAAGGGCTGACAGAACAAAAACAATGAATAAAATACATGCAAAATAATGACATTAACTTTGACAAATGACGTCAAATTAAGCAAAATTGTATAAAGGATTTTTTGATTTCCTTTTGCAGAACAAGATATAATTCGAAACAGTTCAAATTAGATGTCAACATTTTGCTAAGTGATAAATCGTAAACAAAACGCACTAATCGTGAACATTAATCGTGTAAATAAAAGTAAAGTGAATATAAATACTTTAATTCTTAATAAGTAAAGTTTTAAGTGTTATTGATTAGAAATATTTTGTGTATTCTTTGGACGCTGTGTTTATACTGGAAATTTCTACGATCAAGCGTTGCAGCTTCAGAAGCTGTTAAACTGTTGTTGCAGTATTGTTCGCCTGTTGTTGTGAAATAATACAGGTTTTGAATACTTAGTAAAACCTAGTGCTTTAGGCTTTTTGCTTACTTTAATTACTTTATTCGAATTGGAAGTTAGCCCAATTTGAAGGAAGGAAACATGATAATATGAATATTATACGAATTTGAAGGTTTAATGCTCAAAATACATATGCAGAATTCTGCATGCAGCAAAATTAAAACGTTGTTATATGAGAGCAATTACATGTAAATTCTGCATGCAGAAAAATTCTGCAAGATATCTCTAATTTTAATTTCGCTGCACAGAGGCAGTGCTCCACAATAAAAAAAAACAAAAACTACTTGAAAACTCAGATAAAAATGGATGATTTTGACATTTTGTTTGAAAATTAATTACTTTTTTTATAACTCAAATAAAAAAATGAACGATATTTTTTGGAAATGAAATTATTAGATTATTTGTTTATAAAGAAGATATTCAAATATTCTAAATAATTCAAATTATAAAATAATTAAAACTAAAATTGTTAATAAATAAATTTTTGGGAAAGGATTATCGGGTAGTGAAATCCGAAATTCTACGTCCACGCCGTGCTACCTGGGTAATGCTAACAGAATTAGGTTGGTGTAGTTGAGAGGGGCAGAGTAAATACTGCTTATACTCAATGATTCTGCACCATGGCGAGTCATTGGCGCCACAAAACCAATGCAACTCAAGCGTCTGTTCTCCATGTTAGGGGCGGCTTGGAGCGGGCGTCTGTCTTGGATCAAGC
The DNA here is from genome assembly GCA_963693315.1 of Diogma glabrata. Lineage (NCBI taxonomy): Eukaryota > Metazoa > Arthropoda > Insecta > Diptera > Cylindrotomidae > Diogma > Diogma glabrata. Next base: position 288,941,185 of record OY856188.1, read on the forward strand.
GGCTCGCTATATAAACGTGTAGCAAGCGTCTGTTCTCCATGTTAGGGGCGGTTTGTAGCGGGCGTCTGTCTTGGATCAAGCGGCTCGCTATATAAACATGTAAAAAGGTTGTTTCTGGTGACCTAAAGATGCAGAACGAACCCATTCACGAAAATTTGGGTTGGGCGAAGGGCTAACACCCCATTTCCGTAAAAAACTACTTGTCATGAATTCTGTACACAGGCCTCGGATTATCTCGGATTCACTATTAGAACGACCTCGGAAACTGTACCCGGACTACGATTTAAAAATGGGAACCTGGAACGTGCTAAGCCTTAGAAGACCAGGAGATCTACTGAAACTTACAAACCAAATCAATAGCTATACACTGGATATAGTGGCGTTACAAGAACTAAGATGGCCAGGGAGTGGAATCCACGAAACAGCCAAAGGATACACTCTCTACTATTGCGGTCATGAAAACGGAGGAGAATTTGGAGTTGGCTTTCTCACACATCGTCGCGTGAATCAACATGTTATCGACTTTCGCCCAATTAATATGCGGATATGCACAATGAGAATCCGCACGCAAAAATTTAATGTAACGATCATCAATGTTCATGCACCTACTGAAGACAAAGCAGATGACATTAAAGACCTGTTCTTCCTAGAACTCGAAGAAGTCATCAATAACATCCCGCGGCACGATATAAAAATCGTGGTAGGTGACTTCAATGCGCAAATTGGTAGAAGTGCAGAACTTAAAACACATGTCGGCCCTAACAGCTTGCATCATGCTAGTAACAATAACGGCTTTCGCACAGCTGAACTGGCTATGATGTATGATCTAGTAATATCTAGCACTTTCTTTCCTCATAAGAGAATCCACAAAGCAACGTGGAAATCAAATGATGGAAGAACTGAAAATCAAATCGATCACGTCATGATTTCTAAGAGACACTCTACAAGTGTAACTGACGTTCGATCATACAGAGGTGCTGATATGGACACCGATCATATGCTTGTCATCTTTAAGTATAAGTGCAAATTATCATCTACATTTAATAGGCAAGCAAAAAAGACCGTGCGCTGGAATGTCGAAGCATTTAAACACCTGGAAACACTGAATAGATATCAGGAAATTATAACGCAAAACATAGAAGAGCATGACATCCCATCTGAGATGCCATTAAACATACAAGAAGAATGGCAAACGCTTCAATCAACCATCATATCCGCAGCACAAACTACAATCGGAAAACGACCACCGAAATCACGTAACGAATGGTTTGATGACGAGTGCCGCGAAAGCATTGAGCACAAACAAAAACTGCGAGAAAAATGGTTAACAAGAAATACCCGAAGCTCCCAAACTGATTATCTATGCGCCAGAAAAGCCTCAGCAAAACTCCTACGGAAAAAGAAACGCGAACACATGAAGAGCTGTATCGAAAACATCAACCAACATGCGGCTAATGGAAATTCGAAAGAGTGTTTTGCCAATGCGCGGAATCTGACCAAAGATTTCCACCCAAGATCTACAGCCATCAAAAATGGAAACAACGAGCTTACAACAAGTGAACGTGATGTGCTGGAAGTATGGCGATCCCACTTTCAAGACCTACTGAATAGGACGAACGAAGTTCATCCTATTCGAGCAATTGCTCCGTCAAGTGAGGAGATTTTTGTCCCTTACCCAACAATAGAAGAAGTGGAAGCTGCCATCAAAAAATTAAAAAATGGCAAATCACCAGGTATCGATGGAATCCCTGCAGAACTACTTAAGAATGGAGGAGCAGCTCTGGTCTCACGTATATATGATCTGATTCTTGCAATCTGGGACCAAGAAGAACTACCTGCTGAATGGAAAACAGCTCTCATTGTTCCGCTACATAAAAAAGGTGACCGCCTAAAGTGTGCAAATTATCGTGGAATCGCACTGTTGAACACTGCATATAAAATACTAGCTAATGTCGTACTCGCTCGGCTCATCCCGTTTGCCGAATCTATCATCGGCGACTATCAGTGTGGTTTTCGTCCCAACCGTTCAACCACAGATCAATGTTTTACCTTAAGGATGATTCTGGAAAAATGTTGGGAGTACAACATCAGCATTCACCAGCTCTACGTTGATTTCAAGCAAGCATATGATAGCATCATCCGCGACAACCTCTGGTCTGCACTCATATGCCTTGGTATTCCAGAGAAACTTGTTTCTCTGTGCAAACTCACAACATCGGGATCAAACTGTAGAATAGTAATCGAAGGGTCAGTTTCTGACTCTTTTGATATAACATCAGGTGTTCGACAAGGTGATGCACTCGCACCCGTACTATTTAATTTGGCGCTTGAGTACGCGATAAGAAAAAGCCGAATTGAGACACAAAACTGTATATTTAACAAATCTAGTCAAATTCTTGGCTATGCAGATGATATTGTGCTTCTCGGACGTAGAACAAGCGATATCAAGGATAGTCTCTCTCGGCTTGAAAGAAATGCTAAACGACTTGGATTATGCATTAACACCGGCAAGACTAAACTATTAACAACATCCAGGAATAAACCTCCCGGCAATCTGAATACTGGCGACTATGAAGTGGAACGTGTGGAAAACTTCAAATACCTCGGGTCTGTAATAACATCGTCAAATGACATGCAGGCAGATATTAAAGCTCGTGTCTCAGCCGCATACAGAGTTTTCTACGCATACTCAAAACTTTTGCGATCTAAACATCTTTCGCAGTCGTGCAAACGCACACTTTACAAAGCATTAATTCGACCTGTGCTTACCTTTGGAAGCGAAAGCTGGACACTGACTTCCTCCGATTGTAGAATTTTATCAACATTCGAGAGGAAAGTCATACGAACAATTTATGGTCCATGTAAAGTTGCTGAAAATCAGTATAGAATCCGACTGAATCATGAAATCAGACAGCTTCTTGGAGGCTGCGATGTAATCGGATTCATTAAATCTAACCGGATTAGATGGTTTGGTCATGTAGAAAGGGCACCATTGGATAGAATGATTAAAAAAGCGTCCCAACAACAACCAGCTGGTGTTCGTCGAAGAGGAAGACCTAGACAACGCTGGCGTGATGACATCATCCAAGACCTTCGTGATATAGGATGTCGAAACTGGGGTCAACTGGTCATGGAACGAGACGATTGGAAGCTGATTGCACAGACGGCAAAATCCCTCCATGGGATGTAAACGCCAGAGAGAGAGAGAGAGAGATTATCGAAAACAGTGGTATATGTAATATGAACTTAAATTTTAATTTAGACATAAACGTTTTTACAGGCAACGATTCAATTATTTTCTTCTATCTTTTAATTAAAAAGACAGTTTTCTTTAAATTACGACAACTTTCACTTATAACTATTTCATAATACGTAAGAACACGACCTGTCATTGTTACGAAAATTCTGCACATCAAATATATAAAAATTCTGCACACCAATTTTAGATGCAGATATGCACGCAGCACTGCGTGCAGACTTTCTGCACATGTATTTTGGGCATAAAACGCGAGCGTATCGAGGTTATGATTTTTCAAAAATCTACAACAATTACCCACTTTTTCTTTTCCTTATCAAGTATTTCAGGACATTTTGGCACAACAAGGAATGGAGCGTTCCAAGGATTATGGCTATGGCGCCTGCTCCTTTATCGAGCATATCCTTAATTTGCGAATTTATTTCATTTTTATGGATTTCAGCTAAACGACAGGTAGTCATTTTAACCGGCACAGGCTTATCCTTTAATTTATTTGATACTTGATAGCCTATAGGCTTTAAAAAAAGATTAGTATCTTTGTCAGAACTTCATTCAATAGTGTATTTTGATTTTAATACTTGCTTGCTACGTAGGTTTATATTTAAGGTATTTAGTTAAGGACTTAAAATTTAAATTATGTTTTTGTTTAGGTTGAGAACAGCAAGAAACAACCAAAGAAATTCGACAACTCATAAAAGAGTCTATTTTGTTAGTTAATACATGCTTCACAAATTTTGTTTTATTTTATTAATTTTATTTGCGGCGGCATATGGGAAAAATGAATTAATTAAGTTTTTAGTGCTTTTTGTGCTTTGTGTTTATTATTATTATTTTTTTATTGCGGAAGGCAAAAACTAAATTTGAAAGTTATATTTATGCGGAATTATGTTACTCTTTATTTTTATTTGAATTTTAATTAGCTTACACTTTAATAAGAAAATTAAATGACTTATAGTTTGAATATTATTGCCTTGAACTGGTTCATTTGTTGAAATTTTTGATTGACAGTTTTGCTGTTCTTCATATTTGATGTTTTTGAAATTTACTGGATGTAGTGGTGCTGTTCTTCAAATTTAGTGTTTCTTTTCTTTTTTCAAATTTGTGTTTGTCTTTGAGTTTCGGAGACTAAGGCTGATGCTTTTCCTATAGTAATCCCACCGCTGTCACCAAATGTATGTGGTGGATTTTGTGTTTGGATTCTGTGTTCGAAAATGGTTTAAAACACTTTTTAGTATGTTAATTAGAATAGAAATATTCCTCATTTTAAGAATTCACCAAAGTATTGTATAGAAATTTAATGCAGAAATTCCCATATAATGTAAAAACATTTCCATAATATGAAGTCTAATGACAGTGAAAAAATGCAACTTAAGTAAAATAAATAAGTGATGAAAAAATTTCAACTTCGAAATTGTTATCGCCTCAACGGCGTAATCGATAGTATGTGTGCCTAAGGATTCGAACCAGGCACTGAAGAGGACAGTTCGAATTCATCCGAAACACGAAAAATGTGAAGTGGAGTTTTTTTCTGAGAAACTTCCAACAATACCTTTGAATTGAAAAAATTCCAATTATTTCTTCACATACTTGAGTTTAATTGATCTCAAAAATCCTCAACTTTTTAGTATAGTTAATTTTTTTCTTGTTTGTATATTTTATTTAGCAAAACTTTGAAATCTTGAACTGTTTTATGTTTTAGGATTTACAACAAAATCAGATTTAGCTTAATCTAGATACATTTATTTAGTTTACCTTCGATCTTGTGTGCTCGCGGTTCGCTTTTAGACTGCCTTTTTCAATTTGCCGTGCTATTGACATTTTTCACACTTTTTAAATTACTTGGTTTGCAAAAAATGTTAATAGAATTTATTATTTATTCTTTTCAAATTTAATGTAATTTTTCTGTAATATAATATATGGTTTCCCGTAAATTATATAACAGGATATTTTAACAAATATGCATTAAAAACAGCTATTTAATTGCAATTTGCTTTCAACATTATTTATAATAACATTACAGTGACTTCATAGTTAGGTATAAAAGGGAGCCACTATAACAATATTCAAAGCGGGTAATGTTCAAAGCTATTGAATTAAGTTGATGGAATTCAGCGGTAACCGTTTTAATTAGATTCATAAATAACTAATTAATTAAAAAAATTAAAGAAGCTAAGACTTTTCATTATAAGAGTCCAATTCCAAAATCCACACCGAAATTGTTTTTCAGTCCAGAATAGCAATACGCACCCTGTATTATTTATTATGGAACTACTCACAATTATTTGAAATGTGTTATAAATACAATAAATTTTTTTTAACTCTCAAATGTAATAAATTAATATAAAAATGTAACCCTAATTTTTTTATCACTTAGTCACTGCCACATGCTGTTTTAACTTCAAGGTAAAAGACATAAATGTCACAGTTCAAACATTTGTCATCTAATAAAAAAGCAGATGTAATTGTTTTTAACTTTTTTAAACCTTCAGAGCTGTTGATCCAAATTTTTTTAAGGAATGCTATTTCCAAAATTTAGCTGTATAACACAGTTTAGCTCTATAAACACAATACAAAGTTTAGTATATAAGTAAATGTAATTTTTATTGATTAATATCATAAAAGAATATCCAATTTCGAATTTATACCCTAACAATTATATTAATAATACACATATAAGTTCAATTGTGTGTTCGTTTTTCACCCCCAAAATATTTGTTGTTTTGCTACGAGAAAAGTCAAATCACACTATCAATTATGTGTTTCAAAAACAATGGAAATTTTATGAATTCGCCTTGAAAGGAAAAATGAAAATGAAAAACTACATGAAATGTGTAAAACAATTACAAACAACGCATCTTTTTGTAGTTACGCTAACACCAAAAATAATTCACTTTAAAACTAAAAATAAAAAAAAATAAATCAAAATTGATTTGATCTTTAATTTTTAATTTTTATCTAATTTTTATTCTACTACGCGATTCAATCTGATGCAGATCATCAACAGGTAATATTTTGTAACAGCTACAAAATATTACCTGTCGATGATCTGCATCAGATTGAAACGCGTAGTAGAATAAAAATTAGATAAAAATTAAAAATCAAATCAATTTTGTTTTATTTTTTTTTATTTTTATTTTTAAAGTGAATTATTTTTGGTGTTAGTGTAACTACAAAAAAAAAGTCAGACAAGTGCGAATAAAATTCGCTCGTCAAGGGTTCCGTGAATGTAAAGAAAACAATATCAAAATAATTTACATAAATTGTGTTGTAAAGGGTTTATATTGCCAGACCATAGACACATAAAAACTAAATGGTTCATCGTAAATATCAATAGTTAATGTCAATCTCATCTAAATTGATCGAAATGATATAAAAAATATTACTTTAGGTTAAATGATATCCATAGCTATTTATGGTAGCTAAGGAACGACTCAATTCTGTTAAACAACGACGAAATTTAGGGGTGGAGTGGTGTTAACGCTAAAAATAGGACTTTTTTGACAATAATTCAAAAACTGTGCATCGCAAGATTCTAAAATAATTGTAATGTTTCTTAATTTTGGTCTTCTGTCAAATGACACCCATGCGAGCCAAAAAACCTTTTTTTAACGATTCCCCACTCCTATCCCCTAAACACGTAGAATTAAAACTACTTGAGGCTTCGCTATATTTTTCGTTAAGGGTTTATCAAATTTCCTATCTCTATGAATTTTTTCAAATTTTTCTGTCAATCAACGAAGAAACGTATAGGGGGGGGGACCAACTTTTTGTTGCACTTTTTTGAGAATAATTCAAAAACGGTGCATCGCAAAATTCTAAAAAAACTGCATTGTTTTTTAATTTTGGTGCTCTATCAAATGACATCCCACTCATGCGGGTCAAAAAAACGATTTTTCACACTTCCCCACTCCCATCCCCTAAACACATAGAAATAAAATCACTTGAAGCTTCGCTATATTTTTCGTGTTCCATAGAATTATAGGCTCATCGCTTTACTAAAATTTTCAGTTCTTTCTATAGCAACAATTTTTTTGTGTTAGATTTCATAAGTTCGACATTTAGGTCGGTGCTTGAAAAACAACGTATAATTTTAACAATATTTAAAATTAACAAAAGATCAATGTTTGACTTAAACAATAGCATATTAAACAAATATTAACCCTAAAATAATTGCAGGTTATCGAACTTACCATTCAATTAAAACTCAACATTTTCTAAAGTTATACAAGAAATTTATTAAACCAGTAATTATGAATGGATTACAAACGTGGATCTTAACACAAACTAACAAATCACATCAATCTGATTTCAACCTTGAGAATTTACGCCACCTTTTGGGCCCACTTATGGCATACAATACAATACAATATACAATAGATAGTTAAGGACCGTGATAATTTTGAAATAAAGTCTTCTTTCTTTTGGATAACTGGTTATATTCACTCTAAAAGAGTTGCAAAATTAAGAATTGCTCTAAGAATCAGTATAAAGGATGACATGACTAAAAATGTACACGCCAGTCCCACTCGATATTGCTATTCGGGCTTAAAAAAGCTTTATTTCACCTTACCATTCCTACCCTTTCAAAACGATTAATAAATATTTCATACACGGGGGGACGGTCTGAATTTTGAACATTTTTGATCATAACTCAAAAACTGTGCACCGCAAAATTATAAAAAAAATTGCAATGATTTTCAAATTAGGTGCTCTTTCAAATGACACTCCATTCGCTTGGGTCAAAAAAAGTTTTTTTTTACCCTCTCTACCGCGGTGCCCTAAATACACAGAAATATAATTATTTGAGACTTCGGTATAATTTTCATACAAAATTTACCAAATTTCCTAGCTCTGTGAATTTTTTCAAATTTTTCTGTCAATCAGTGTCGAAACGAAGGGGGGGGGACGGTCTGAATTTTGCACTTTTTTGTCCATAACTCAAAAACTGTGCACCGAAAAATTATAAAAAAAATTGCAACAAATTTTAAATTAGGTGCTCTTTCAAATGACACCCCACTCGCTTGGGTCAAAAAAAAATTTTTTTTACCCTCGTTACACTGGTCCCCTAAACACACAGAAATATAATTATTTGAGACTTCGGTATAATTTTCATACAAAATTTACCAAATTTCCTAGCTCTGTGAATTTTTTCAAATTTTTCTGCTAATCAGTGTCGAAACGTAGGGGGGGGGGGGGAACGGTTTGAATTTTGCACTTTTTTTGTCCATAACTCAAAAACTGTGCACCGCAAAATTATAAAAAAAATTGCGACGAATTCTAAATTAGGTGCTCTTTCAAATGACACCCCACTCGCTTGGGTCAAAAAAGTTTTTTTTTTACCCTCTTTACCCCGGTCCCCTAAACACACAGAAATATAATTATTTGAGACTTCGCTATAATTTTCATACAAAATTTAGCAAATTTTCTAACTTTGTGAATTTTTCCAAATTTTTATGTCAATCAGTGTCGAAACGAAGGGGGGGGGTGGTTTGAATTTTGCACTTTTTTGTCCATAACTCAAAAACTGTGCACCGCAAAATTATAAAAAAAAAACTGCAACGAATTCTAAATTAGGTGTTCTTTCAAATGACACCCCACTCGCTTGGGTCAAAAAAAGTGTCGAAATCAGTGTCGAAATCAGTGTCGAAACGAAGGGGGGGGAACGGTATGTTTTTGACAATAACTCAAAAACTGTGCATTGCAAAATTCTAAAAAAAATTGCAATGCTTTCTAAATTAGGTGCTCTTTCAAATGACACCCCACTTGACCACATTTTAAATAGTATTTTTACCCCTCTTCATTTCCACCCCCTTAATAAATCTAATTATGAAAATATGACACTTTTATATATTTTTTATTAAAACTGTACTAATTTTTCTATCATTCCAAATACATTTGAAAATTTTCGATCAGTTAGGTTCGGAGCTAATCGAGTTAAGAAAACACGAAAAAAACGTCATTATTCAGAATTATACAAAAAATGGTGTGGTGTAAAATTCCAAGATAAATTTTTAAGGAATACTGAAATGCAGCCCTTTCATATGATACCCTACTTGAATCTATAAAAAAATCTATTTTCTCAAAGGTCTCACATCGAACCCCTGTAAACCAAACGGAAACCACTTTAGTTTTATTTGTATTCGTCATTTCATGTGGACAGATTAGTTTTATACGCACCTCAAATTTCAAGTCCATAGCATTTATAGTTTACGAGATAATCGATATAATGTGAAAAACTCGTTTTACTCTCACCAATAGTGTTCCGTATAAAAAACGGAACCCTAAAAACATATATTAAAATGGATAATTCACGTCACTCCGAAATTGTTTTTCATATTAAACAACGCATCGGCTGAAAATTTTCACTTTTGTATTATGTATTTTCAACTTTTTATTCAAAACTAATAATTTAAAAAGCCAGGCTTACCATCATTAGTTAGTTAAACTATATCTTATTTTTTATGTTATCATTTCTTTATAACAACTATAATTACAGTTATACGGAGTGACTGGTGGAGTCATATAATAAATCTGTTATTGGTTTTTGTCATCAAAATAGTTAAAATAGCTTTTCCGTAAACAAAAAAATTTATTTGCCTTTGAATGAAAAATAAAATAAATACATATATAAATTAATAACGTAAAAATGTCAATCGTTTCATTAGTTGATGACTTTGATTTGTTAAAAAACACGCAAAGAAATCATTTGTGGTTTTGATTTTCAAAACGATATTTTTCCTGCTATCAATATTATGTGGCACAACATGAAATTAGGAATATCTATCAAGACGTATTGTAATTAAATTATTATTCACTATTACCATAATCCTAACAAGAGAAATTTAAAGTCACTTCTTGGTGGTACCAGTGAACTAGAAAATCAATCAATTTTATGTAATCAATTTCTTATGTCAACATCAATCAATCAATTTATTTAATTTTTTTTAATTATTTTGTTGTTTGTTTGTTTTTAAAATTAACATAAAACTGCTATGTTCGATAGACAAAGAGTAAAGTTTCTGGCAATGCAAATTTAAATATTAATAAAATATCATGAAATATGTCCCTTCAGGCATTTAGGTAAAAAAGTCGAAATAAAAGTATAAAAGTGATTTATGAAGTTGAACTTATCATTTTTCAATTATTTTTATAATTTTTTGTGCAGTTATTTTATTTTATAACGAATATTAGTTCTAAAGCCGTGCATTCACATACAACAGAAACCGATACCGAATTTCATACAAATTTGACAGCAACTGAAACAGAAACCAAATTTAAAAACTGAAACAGAAACTAAAAATTCGTCTGTTTTGTCTGAAACAGAAACAATTAAAATTTAATTGTTTCTGTTACAGAAACTGTCACCTGACCAGAAACTGTCACATAATATTAATTCTCTCTCTCTCTCTCTCTCTCTGGCGTTTACATCCCATGAAGGGATTTTGCCGTCTGTGCCACCAGCTTCCAATCATCTCGTTCCATGACCAGTTGACCCCAGTTTCGACATCCTATATCACGAAGGTCTTGGATGATGTCATCACGCCAGCGTTGTCTAGGTCTTCCTCTTCGACGAACACCAGCTGGTTGTTGTTGGGACGCTTTTTTTATCATTCTTTCCAATGGAGCCCTTTCTACATGACCAAACCATCTAATCCGGTTGGATTTAATGAATCCGATTACATCGCAGCCTCCAAGAAGCTGTCTGATTTCATGATTCATTCGGATTCTATACTGATTTTCAGCAACTTTACATGGACCATAAATTGTTCGTATGACTTTCCTCTCGAATGTTGATAGAATTCTACAATCGGAGGAAGTCAGTGTCCAGCTTTCACTTCCAAATGTAAGCACAGGTCGTATCAATGCTTTGTAAAGTGTGAGTTTACACGACCGCGAAAGATGTTTTGATCGCAGAAGTTTTGAGTATGCGTAGAAAACTCTGTATGCGGCAGAGACACGGGCTTTGATATCTGCCTGCATGTCATTTGACGATGTTATTACAGACCCGAGGTATTTGAAGTTTTCCACGCGTTCCACTTCATAGTCGCCAGTATCCAGATTTCCGGGAGGTATGTTCTTAGATGTTGTTAACACTTTAGTTTTGCTGGTGTTGATGCATAATCCAAGCCGTTTAGCATTTCTTTCAAGCTGAGAGAGACTATCCTTAATATCGCTTGTTCTACGTCCAAGAAGCACAATATCATCTGCGTAGCCAAGAACTTGACTAGATTTGTTATATATGCAGTTTTGTGTCTCAATTCGGCTTTTTCTTATCGCGTACTCCAGCGCCAAATTAAATAGTACGGGCGCGAGTGCATCACCTTGTCGAACACCTGATGTTATATCGAAAGGATCAGAAACTGACCCTTCGATTACTATTCTACAATTTGATCCCGATGTTGTGAGTTTACACAGAGAAACAAGTTTCTCTGGGATACCAAGGCATATGAGTGCGGACCAGAGGTTGTCGCGGATGATACTATCATATGCTTGCCTGAAATCAACGTAGAGCTGGTGAATGCTGATGTTGTACTCCCAACATTTTTCCAGAATCATCCTTAATGTAAAACATTGATCTGTGGTTGAGCGGTTGGGACCAAAACCACACTGATAGTCACCGATGATAGATTCGGCGAACGGGATGAGTCGAGCAAGTACAACATTAGCTAGTATTTTATATGCAGTGTTCAACAGTGCGATGCCACGATAATTTTCACACTTTAAACGGTCACCTTTTTTATGTAGCGGAACAATGAGAGCTGTTTTCCATTCATCAGGTAGTTCTTCTTGGTCCCAGATTGCAAGAATCAGATCGTATATACGTGAGACCAGAGCTGCTCCTCCATTTTTCAGAAGTTCTGCGGGAATTCCATCGAAACCTGGTGATTTGCCATTTTTCAGTTTTTTAATGGCAGCTTCCACTTCTTCTATTGCTGGGTAAGGGACAAAAATCTCTTCAGTTGATGGAGCAATTGCTCGAATAGGATGAACTTCGTTCGTCCTATTCAGTAGGTCTTGAAAGTGGGATCGCCACACTGCCAGCACATCACGTTCACTTGTTGTAAGTTCATTATTTACATTTTTGATGGCTGTAGATCTTGGGTGGAAATCTTTGGTCAGATTTCGTGCATTGGCAAAGCACTCTTTTGAATTTCCGTTGGCCGCATGTTGGTTGATGTTTTCGATGCAGCTCTTCATGTGTTCGCGTTTCTTTTTACGTAGAAGTTTTGCTGAGGCTTTCCTGGCGCATAGATAATCAGCTTGCGAGCTTCGGGTGTTCCTTGTTAACCATTTTTCTCGCAGTTTTTGTTTATTTTCAACGGATTGGCGGCACTCGTCGTCAAACCATTCGTTGTGTGATTTCGGTGGTCGTTTTCCGATTGTAGTTTGTGCTGCGGATATGATGGTTGATTGAAGCGTTTGCCATTCTTCTTGTATGTTTAATGGCATCTCAGAAGAGATGTCATGCTCTTCTATGTTTTGTGTTATTATTTCCTGATATCTATTCAGCGTTTCCGGATGTTTAAATGCTTCGACATTCCAGCGCACGGTCTTTTTTGCTTGTCTGTTAAATGTGGATGACAACTTGCACTTGTACTTAAAGATGACAAGCATATGATCGGTGTCCATATCAGCACCTCTGTATGATCGAACGTCAGTTATACTTGTAGAGTGTCTCTTAGAGATCATGACGTGATCGATTTGATTTTCCGTTCTTCCGTCATTTGATTTCCACGTTGCCTTGTGAATTCTCTTGTGAGGGAAGAAAGTGCTGGAAATTACTAGATCATACATCATAGCCAGCTCGGCTGCGCGAAAACCGTTATTGTTGCTGGTATGATGCAAGCTGTTAGGGCCGATGTGTTTTAAGTTCTGCAATCCTACCGATTTGAGCATTAAAGTCACCTACCACGATTTTTATATCGTGCCGCGGGATGTTATTGATGACTTCCTCGAGTTCTAGGAAGAACAGGTCTTTAATATCATCTGCTTTATCTTCAGTAGGTGCATGAACATTGACGATCGTTACATTGAATTTTTGCGTGCGGATTCTCAGTGTGCATAACCGCATATTAATTGGGCAGAAGTCGATAACATGCTGATTCACGCGACGGTGTATAAGAAAGCCAACTCCAAATTCTCCTCCGTTTTGATGACCGCAATAATACAGAGTGTATCCTTTCGCTGTTTCATGGATTCCACTGCCTGGCCATCTTAGTTCTTGTAATGCCACTATATCCAGTGTGTAGCTCTCGACTTGTTGAGTGAGTTTTAGGAGATCTCCTGGTCTTCTGAGGCTAAGCACGTTCCAGGTTCCCATTTTTAAATCGTAGTCCGGGTACAGTTTCCGAGGTCGTTCCAATAATGAATCCGAGATATTCCGAGGCCTGTGTACAGAATTCATGACAATAATTTTTTTTACGGAAATGGGGTGTTAGCCCTTCGCCCAACCCAAATTTTCGTGAATGGGTTCGTTCTGCATCTTAAGGTCACCAGAAACAACCTTTTTACACGTTTATATAGCGAGCCGCTTGATCCAAGACAGACGCCCACTGAAAGCCGCCCCTAACATGGAGAACAGACGCTTTCTACACATTTATATAGCGAGCCGCTTGATCCAAGACAGACGCCCGCTCCAAGCCGCCCCTAACATGGAGAACAGACGCTTGAGTTGCATTGGTTTTATGGCGCCAATGACTCGCCATGGTGCAGAATCATTGAGTATAAGCAGTATTTACTCTGCCCCTCTCAACTACACCAACCTAATTCTGTTAGCGTTACCCAGGTAGCACGGCGTGGACGTAGAATTTCGGATTTTCGCTACCTATAATATTAATTATTATTTTAAATTTTGATAATAGAGTTTGGAATTTTGAATAGTTTTCAGTTTCTGTTTCTGTTGTATGTCGGTCGCCCCGCTTTACTCATGTGGTGAATATTAATATAGCTAAAATTGTTGTTTTTAAATTTCGGCACTTACAGCTTTTAGATAAAAAATAGTGGAAAATCAACAATAAGCTCTAAATAAAATGCTAATGTCCTACATATTTGTTTTAATTTAACATTTTTAAATCGCATGTAAACATGTCTACAAAATGTGCATAGAATTTTCAGGCATTAATTAATATAAAAATATTTAATGTATGAATTTTTAGACTAGGATCTTCTGATACGTTATGAATCTTGCCTTGACTAATTTATTTTTGGTGTAGTCAATTCGACAAATGAATATTGTGGTGGTTTTGTTAAGTTATAAAATGAAAATGTATAAACATGTGTATGTGATTGCATTTGTAAGTGAGGCGTCCATTTTTCGCCATTTTTTAAACGATACAATTTAAATGAAAAAAGTCCAAGCGGCACGTATATCCGCTAGAAATAGGTAGATTTCGGGGTCAGACAGTTTTGAGAACAAATAGAATTAGATGTGTCAGATTAGTTTACATAAAAAGATTAAGTAGAAAAAGAATAATTCAAAAAAATTATCAAACCAAATTAAATACATTAACCGAAACAACTTTATCAATGCAATTTCGGAACAGTTTTATTTGATATGGCTAAAACTACTTTTAATAACATATTAAATCCACCAAATAGCAAATTAAGGTTCTCCTACATCACACCTACAATACCATCACACATAATTTATAATTAAAAATTATCAAACAACTTTTACACCTCAAAACATACACATATCTATCAATTTAGGAAAACTTTTGTAAATGTGTAATCAATATACATATATTTATTTCAACTAAACCATTTCCAAATATTCCAAATTTCCAAAGAAAATATTCCTTAATTCAATCAAAACAATAATAACTCAGCTTTGTTTTAATTTTTTTTAAATTTTTGCGAAAAAAAATAAAAACTTCTTGGGTTAGAAGGCTGAAAATCTCTGAGGTTGTAGTTAAAGTTTATCTAAGTTTATCTAACAGCCAGTATTAGTTTAGACAAAATAAACTTAAAAATGATGAAAGCATGGCCGTTTGCGTTTGTTTTCGTTTTAACAGCCCCAGGGTATCAACCTCTGAGTATTATAATATTATGAAACATGACCGACATGAAAATTGACAAACAAAATATATTGAATAAAAAGAAATTTAATGGAAAAATCATCAAAATAATGTTAAAACATTTTCGATAAATAGGAGTCTAATGACAGTTGATAATTTAACTTAAGTAAATAGAGTGATGATGAAGTTTCAATTTCAAAATATTATCGCATTGATGGCAAAGTGGATTCGTGTCTGCCAAAGGATTTGAACTCACTCTGGCACTGATGAGCTTACGAGTTCGAATCCCAACGGAAACACGTAAAATAGAAAAACAGAGTTTTTTTCTGAGATATTTCCAACAATGCCTTTGAATTGAAAAATATCAAATTACTTCCTTAGTTACTTGAGTTTAAGTACTCACAAAAATCCCGAATAATTAAATAAATATAATAATTTTTTAAATCACTAAAATTAATTAATCAAACTGCCCGATGGTTTTTTGTGTATGTTTTCATTAAACTTCACAAAAAATTTCTTTCGCACATAATTTTAGGAGAAAATAAAATAAAAATCATCAATTTAATATTATACGAAAGTCATATTATCTCATAAAAAGTTAAATTAAACAAGCCATTTTAAAAAATGTTAAACTACTTTTTCACTCTCTATTTGTTAGGGTTCCGTTTTTTATAACAAACCCTATTGGTGAGAGTAAAACGAGTTTCTCACATTATCTCGTAAACTATAAATGGGTATACCCCGGTAATGGTTGGGTATCCCCTAGTATATAATTTATTGATTAAACTTCATAACTATCGTGTGAATATACACACAAAATACACATTTCCTGTTGTAACCCCTCACATCGAATTAAAATTTTTTTGTGTATCATCCCACAAAAAAAAACACATAGAAACCAAGCCCAAGTAAATTGATTAATTGTAATGTTAAAAACAATGAAACCCATCAATTCCTATAAATCTTCAACATATTCCTATAAGTCTTCCAGTATCATGTCTAATTGTTGTATTGCATTATTAATTACTATAATTGATAAATGATAATGCAATACAATGTGCGATTATTTCGGAAAATGTAAAGAACCAGCACGAAGGGTTTTACATGTAGATTTTGAGAGAATGTTGTTGCCTGACACAGTTGCACAGTTGCACAGTTGCGCATCATTGTTAACTTTATATGTTTTCAAAAATTATACATGAAGATAAATAGAATTAAATGACCTTTGTCTAATATAATCGAGTTTCCAGAACATAACAATCAACTTGATCACAAATGCTTGCTGATTAAATGACCAACCGCATGGAGCGATCAGTTTTTATTGACATACGAGTTAACGTTAGACATCGGGAAGCAATAGCAGTGATATATGCCAAGGTGATATCTTATGAGTGCTGACGGATGAAATCTATCCCGACTGGCATTATGTAAGGAAGGGCTCAGATCTGGACCGGATATGGCTTTCCCTACTACTGATAGGGACCGTATCAGGCACACTGCACAGGTCCTGATCAGTAATGTAACGCCTCAAACTATCCAAACCGGATCAGGCAGCCCTACTAGAAACGGACTAGGACCGGGTTATTTAAAAAGGGAATTTTTTTAACATACAGTAGAAAAATTAGAAAATTTACTACTACATACATTAGAAAAAAACGCTTATAAAAATATTCTTATTTTTTACTTACCTATATGTATTCATAACGCAGAGAAGCGATAACTAAAGTATATGTGAAATTTCGCAAACTATGTATGTTTATCTAAAATGAATAATATTCTGAATTTTAACCAAATGAAATTTATTAAAATGAAATAGGGCTCAGATCCGGGCAAATAGGGCATACCTTAATTGAAAAATCAGATATGATGCTGATCCGGCCCTGGTCCGGCATTTACTACTAGGGATGAGATAAGTTTTCGAAACCTGGGCCGGATCAGGACAAATACGGCACGGCCTGGTAGTGATATCAAGTATGATTTCTGATATGGGCCAGATGCAAATGCCCTATTAGGCTTTACCTTATTACACCCTGATCCGGCCCGGATCATAATAGGGCATACCTGAACAAATTGCTAGTCGACTACTGCTACTCAGCAGTAGCTTTATCAATCTTACTTAAGGAATATTCTTTAATGATGTCGCTATTGCTTCCTCAAAGAAGCAAGTCTTCATACAACTTTTTAGCTTTAAAAAATAAAATGTGAGTGTATCTACGCCTTAAAATGCATGTTGTTGTGTGACCTTGACTTTAAATGGTTTTTATGTGTGTTGTAATGTGACACATATTTACTACACAATACATTTTCTCAAAAAAACAAATTGTGAACTTTCAAATTCCAAACATATATAAAACCACCGTTCCAAGCAAAATTTAACATTGTCATACACTAATTAATATTTCGAAACACATTTGACTTATGCAAGAAAGTTTACCAATCTCGTTTTTAACATCCAAATCAAGTTTATTTATTTACATATATTTGGTTTTATTTTATATATATACAAAGAATTGGTATCACTTCACGACATTCTTGTAAACATTTCTTATGTGAATTGACAGATTTTAGAAGTCAAAATTGCTATCTAATTTAGCTACTGTTTTGTGTGGATCTCTGTTGTGTTTCTAGATTTGTTTTATTTGTGAATTAATTTAAAGTTAATTAGAAATAGTTTGATGTACTAATTCCATCAATTATTCAAGGTAGGTAAATAGCAATGACCTTACAACTTATATTAAATGATTTAATCTTCAATTTGTTAAAAAATTTATAATGGTTGGCTAGCTTAATATTGGAACGATTAGTTGCTTAGTCATTCTTATAAAAGTTTAGCTATTTTTAAGTTATTTGTATGAGAATGAGGAGATTAGCTGTATTGGGTCGATTGGGTGGATTGAATTAGATCAATTACGTTGATTTGTTATAGGATAAAGGTTAAACTTATTTTGAATAGTTTAATTAGTTTATTGTTATATATAACAAAATCGATAGAAATTAGTTTCAGTAGATTTACAGTAACTTTTTAAATGAGTTTTGGATTTTCAGTAAATTAAACTTCCCGAGCAGAAATTTGTCAGAGCTTGATAGGGTCCTGATCAAGTATATTCTACTTCGATTGGGCCCTGTTCATTTACGTTTTTGCCTTATCAGGTCCTATTAGGCCGGATAGTCGGAGTAGGTTCTGATCAAGTATAACGTATCCCAAACAAGGTTGTACAACTGGTCCAGTAATGGTCCATTACTGGCAGCCAGTAATGCAGCAATGAGCGAGTACTGGCAACCACGACTGGGCCATTAACATAATTTTACTGGATGATAACTTCGATAACTTAACAATAAATGGTTGCCATTCACGGGCCAGAGAAAAAACAACAGCAATGGCCCATACAAGGTTGTACAGTTGGCCTAGTAACGGACCAGTAATGATGACCAGTATTATAGTAATGGCCAAATACTGGCAACCATCACTGGGCCGTTAAAAAAGTATAAAATATTGTCATCTGTAAATTAAAATAAATGAAATACAAACTAATTTAAAATAAAATAAAAATGACGGAAAAAATTCAAAACTCCCCATACAACTGGTTCAGTTGCAAGAATGGCTAAGTAATGGCAAACATGACTGCCATTACTCGGCCATTAAAAACAATATAAAATAATATTTTCATACATAAATTTAAATAAATTATTTACAAAATAATTAAAATAAAATAGAAATGATAATAAATTAAAACATATACCAACCTTTTCAATATTATCATATTCTTTCAGCCGAGAAGCGATAACTAAACTATATGTGAAATTTTTCAAACTATGTATTTCTAAAACGGATAAAACTCTAGTGAGATTTAAAAAAATTGACATAGATCGGCAAATTCATGGCTGCTGTACTGGCCCAATAACAATAGCCAATTAATGTTAGTCATTAACGGGCCATTGCTTGACCATTCAAAGTAAACTGCACTGGCAATTTTCTATAAACAGTAGATTGGCAGATTAATGGTTACAGTAATGTCATGATTACAATAGCCAAGTAATATTTACCATTCATGGGCCAGTGCTTGGCCATGCAAAAGTAACAATATACTGGCTATTTTCTGTAAACCATAGATCGGCCGATGAATGGTTTTAGTACTGGTCCAATAACAATAGCCAAGTACTGTTAACCATTAATGGGCCAGTGTTTGGACATGTGTCAGTGTCTGGCAAAACCTACCTGGGATACAATTAAATAGGGCGCGGATATATTCAAATAAGATTAACCTTAAAGGGTTTTTTTAAATTAACCTTGGTTCTCACTACTATTGCCAGTGGTATGTGATACCTCACGTTAACTCATGTACACGCACGCGGGGCTGTCACACCCGTGGATCCTCCAAATTTTCCAAATTTTGACAGAGAAGAGTTAAGAAATGATTCGGATATAAACCTCCTCAAGAACTTTGAAAAACCACACTAAAAGCTTATGCACTAAGTTTCACCAAAATCTAAAAAGCAAGATTTAAAATTATTGATGTTTAAAGTAAACAGTTGTTTGAAATACACTCCCCTCTCGTTACCCACCTTTGTTCAAGTTAACCCAAAAGCTTTTAAAACCTTATGGAAACTGGGGCTTGCAAATGTCTGTGTTAAGGCAGCAAGCCTTCATAGGCCATCTATTTTTCTCTAACCTAAGATACTATTCTATGTGTAAGTATATTATGTTTAATTGAATCGGTTTGTATTGTAGTCCATTTCTCCGTTCAGTGTATCTTATATAAAATCTGGGTTGTTATTTTATAAACTTTATCTCTATGGATTTTGTGTTTCTGTTTTGTCTTTAGACTGGTCTGTATCTATGCTGTCTTATACTACTCTGTATTTTTCTAAAAAAAAATATTAATTCAAAACAATTGACTTAACATTTATCTCTATTCAAAAAACTAATTATTGTATATTTTTTCTTTACAGGTAAGCTTAAAAATTTAAGTAAATATTGGAAATGTTTTAATCTTAACAAACGAGGTAAGTTTAGTATAATTAATGGTTTCATTCTGCATGGCATGCTTTCTTGCCTTATCGCCATTTTTATTGTTTGTCATGTTTGAATTTTAACATTTAACAAACCTCATGATTTTTGTTAACAACAGAGCCAATTCAATTTACAATAATGCAAATAAAACAATCAAAAATTATCATGCATCAAAAATATTCGCAAAAATTAAAACCAAATAATTTCAAAATTAGGCGTTTACAATTAGCAATTTACAATTGAAAATCCCCTTGTAGTCACTAGTGGCCGAATAACCCTGATATTAGTAGTCAACAGTAAAATGTTGACTACCCAAAAATTTTAGACGTCTATACGCAATGCGGATAGACAGATCAATTATTTTATTTGTAAATTTTTTATTTCTGATCTACGGGTGTGACATGACAACCTCGCGTACTCCAGTCCCTGCTATTAGCTAACGTAAGATATCACATACCACTGGGAATAGCAGTGAGATATCACTAGCCAAGGTTATATTTTAAGGGTGCTGGCGGATGAACTCAATTCAGTCAACAGTAGCACCCTCAGTCTTAGCTATGGAGTAATCCTTGATGATGCCTCGTTATTGCTTATTCGAAGAATCGAGCCTTTATATAGCTCTATACATGGGATTTAATCATTGAGGAAGGAAGTGCGTCGCATGATCAAGGAATGTATCACTAGCTAGATTATTGGCAACCACTTTTTAGTTTTGTTCCTGCAAATTGTTAATATACAAATTTGCCGTTTACCTTTTATTTTTACTTTTTCTACCCTATCCTATCATGAAATATTGGCCTATGTCAAATTTTATATGTGATAGGATTTATTGTTTAGTTATCCCTTTTATAAAAAATAAAAATAAAAAACAAATTTGCGTCCATCAACACCTTAGACGCATGTTGTTGTGGGATCTTGGTCTTAAAAGGTGTTTATGTGTAGTTGTGACACATATTGTAATCTACTACACAACACATTTTATTACAAAAAAAAATTAGACGAATGAAAATTACGAGAAAATAGTGCTAAGCAACTAAACTTTCGAGTGTGATCTTTCTTTTATAGCTATTAATGATAAATCACGAACCACCATTACTAACAAATTTAATTACATATTTAAATTTTCTTGTCGTTTTAAATTTAAATTAAATAGTTTTAATGATTGGTTGACAATATTTTCATTCACTAATTTTTTTTCCGGCTTGTAAATTTTTTTCCATGTTTTTGTTTCTGAAAGATTTATTATGGTTATGATTCATGAACAGTCTTTGTAGAGATGGTGAAAGATTTATAAAATACCGCATTTAAGAAAAATATATGTATCGAATAAACATGTTTTTGAGTTTTTTGAAAATAATTTTTCTATTTGGGTGGGTTTTATTTAAAATGTAAATTAAACTGTAATGCATATAAAATTTATTTTGGTTGATGAAATATATACTGGATGACATTCTTTTTGGTATAAAACAAAAATTGTTGCTCTTGATTTTTCAACATTTGGAATAGTCAGTCATCTTCATCGATGGACCACCAATTATCATTCTACTGTTCGGACATTTATAAGTAAATTAAAAAAAAATGTTTTCAGTATTCATTTAACATTGAATTCAATCAGTCCGACCCGCATTCATTATGTAGTTTTCCTAATATTCAAGGCTGTCCAAACCATGATAGCATGACAACTTTCGGAACATTTTTGAGTATTTCGTAAGCAGAAGCCAAAGTGTTTGTGCTCTTTTGGTCCTTCGAGATAATCGCTATTTTGTTCCTTTGGCACAGATTCACCAATCAAAAAAGTACAGAATTTTTTGGAAATAGTGCTAATTATTTATTAACCAATTTAAATTCTTGATATTTTATTTGCAGCAAGGAAGGCAAGTTCAATTTTAAAAACTTTTGGATAATAAGAAAATAGGAAAATATTAATCAAGAAAAAATTTACTAACAAACGTTCCTGTTTTTTGAGACGAGTTCAAAACATGTACTGACTTGTCACAAATTATGCAATCATTACATTTGTTGCAAAAAGGAGGCATGTCCGGACTTGCAGACTTCTTGCACCAAACGGAATAGGGTGGCAAATTCAAATTTTATTGTAGTGCGCTTGTTTTTCGTCGGATCTGCCTCGTTCATGTATCAAACGAGCCCTTTTCGGTGAATTTATTTCTTAACCTCACTATGTGAGAATTCGTAGGATACGTGGATATTTTTATTATGTAATATGCTAAGTCACTAGTTGAAATTTGGTTCATACTGGGTATATTATTATAATCTAGGACATATTGTACGTTTTTGTCATTTTTTTATGAAAAATGCCCTTCAATAGTAAATAATGAATATAAAAATTAAAGTATTTCATACATTTTGTTTGTTCCAACTCTCTAAAAATGAAATAGTGGATTTTCACTGATTCACTGAACATATACACTGTTTAACACAGTTTCAAGTATACCACTTGGAATCAGTGAATATTTACTGTTCTAATCAGTGAAATAAATAAATTCGAATATTAAATATTTTATTACTAAATGAATCAGTGATCAATTCACTGAATGATTTGCCAATATCACTCTTTTTACAGTGAAAAAATTTTCACTAATTTAATCAGTGAAAATTCCACTAATTCAAGTTTAGAGAGAAGCTTTCAAACTGTCATTTATTCATGCTATTCTATAATTCATCTATCAGTTAATACAATTCGCTTGTAGACATATACATAAAAAACACAAAAATTGTAGACATTTCCATATGTACATTTCTTCAAGAAGCTAAGGAAGCGAGTTGTTGTGAAAGGTTACCAGCTACGACAAATACTGATTCAATAGCAGCTGATAAGCAGAAAAGTTTTGTTGGGGAAACCACAACTTCATTGCCATCTGCAAATTTTGATTTTACGCAGTTAATGGCTATGATATAACAAATGAATTTGAACATGAATCAGATGAATTCTGGTTGCCAATAAACAAGATATATGGTTGCCAATAAACAAGAAATGAATCAGCAGTTAAATTAAAGCAATTAAAGGGATTGGTCTTGACATCAATCAACAAATGATTGCAAATACAGAAGATCATCAGCAATTATCCAAACAAATATTAGTCAAGTCAAACAAATTATGGATGAGACACTTCTACAAATTCAACGGCATTCGATAAAAAAGTTGACAAAACTCAAGGCGAAATGCAAGAACTATAGAGCAGAAAGTGTTCGATAAATCCACGAAGGTACATTCCAAAGTAGATAATTTCGAGAAACGTTTGGAACATGTTGAAACGGCTAAACTAGCTTCACACGTTGTACAAAAAAGTGCAAATATTAATTTAAAACCACCATCGTATTACGGTACCACATTTTTCGGTATCTTTAAGTTCCAGTTTGAGACACCCGCATCAGAAGGTTTGGAACTCTGAAAATTGTCTAGCTGCATTGATAATTGCACTTAAAGAGAAAGCAGCTAAAGCATTACAGACGGTGCCGGAAAACGACCGCAAAATCTATGCAGAAGTGATGAACGCGGTGGAGCGAAAATACGGAAGTGATCATAAAAGAGAGCTATACAGAATCGAGTAAAAAGGTCGCTTGCAATGAAATGTAGAACGTCTACATGACTATTTCTCGGCCGTGGATGACTACATCTTAGGCAACTTTCTATGAAACAGTCGGATAAGCAATGCAATTTGAGATGGCACAGAGGATCTGTTTCTAACTGCTGCATGCAGAAAAAGAAATGGAGAGAGGAACATCAGCGGAGAAGTATTGGCACCCAGAGGTGAAAGCAACATCAGATACTGGGTATGTAATAATGTTGAAATTCCACTACAGTTGAATGAAACAGAGCCAACAGATATTGGCATCGAAAATAAACTATGCAGAGGTAAATTGAGAAACACCATCCAAATAGATAAGGGAAAAAGACGTCAATTGGCACAGAAGATAAAACAAACCACCGAAAGTTAAAAAGGTACTCATATAGTACACCTGCAAAACAAACGAAAACGACTTTATTTACTTGGGATCCGCGAATACTTCAGTGAATAATTTTATAATCATCTTAAATTTTAGGTTCATATATAGTTTACGAGATAATCGATATTATGAGAAAAACACATCGTATCGTATCGTAACACATCTCACCAAAAATATTGTATTGTAACACATCTCACAAAATATCGTAACACATCTCACCAAATATTCCACGGTACCACATAAAAACAACTGCTAAAAGCAATAGCTCCAGTATAAGAAATTGCCAGGGTGGAACGGGTGGCCAACGTCTAAAGTAACCCCGAAATAACCCCGTTAGAGCAGCGAGGTTTAGCATTGGTCGGCCCTACATCCTTGACAAAAAAAAAATTAAAACAACTCGGAGACCAATCTATTATGATTAGGATAGTATAATTGTTTTAAAATTTAAATTAAATATATGATTTTAAAAATGTTTTATTTTGATTATTTTATATAATTTTTTTTTTTAAATTTGTATCCACGTTTCTTTAATATATCAAATAGTTTGAAATATTTAATCGCCTCATTACAAAATGTCATTGTTTTTTATTCACCACTTTTCTATTTTCGGAATGGTTTCAAGAATACTAATTTATAATTTATCCAATACGATTACGAGAATAGTGTTGATTGAACTTTTGTACTAATTTTGCATGGGGATATCAGTTAACGATTTCATAATATTTTGTCGACCAAACAAAAAATTGGGATTATGTTCTTATGATAGTAAAACGTAGGTCCTAGACCTAAGTAATTATAACAACTTATCGTAACTTATTTAGAATGGATATACTTATCTTGATGTTGTGTTTTTATATTTAAACTACTATTTATATCATAACCGATGAAGTAATAAAATAATAAATTTCTTTTCTTCAGCTGACAGGACCAACGGCACAAATGCAAGCAGAGGCAAGTAACTATTCTTTATTAATAAACACAATCTGTTCACACAAACATGTTTGAAAATTGAAATAAAATTTGCTTAAATTATTTCGTCATCGTTCGAATGCACCAAAACTATTGTTTAAAAAACCTCCAAACTAGTTGACATTTTTGGGTCAGTCTAATTTGATTTTAAATCCCAGTAAAAATTATATTATATGAAATGGTATTTTATTATCTCAAAAACTGATGGAATATAAACAATATTATATACTGATATTGGAGCAATATTACCTTTTTGGAAGACGTCATACTGCTTTAGAGTTCCATTAAATACTGAAAAATGCAATTATTAATTCTATAATTGCAATTTACTATTCGTTATATTAATAAACAGTGATGGTTGAACTGCTTTCGACTCAATGAAAAATTTCGTTGTCTTAATGAACAATTTATTAATATTACGATTTTTTTCGTTTTTTAGTAACGTTAATAAATTGTTCATTGAAAACACAAAAGAAGTTTATCAATTGCTGTTTATTAAAAACACCCAACAATTCGAAACTAATTAATTGTTCAGTATGAAACTTAAACAAAGGTTTAGAATTAACATTTTAAACTGGTAATGTAATTATTGAGGGTGATAAATTTTAAGATTTCAAAATTTATGTTTTATCTAAATGAATATTTTAAGGGAAGATCAGAAAAAAACTTGACTCAAACAACAGTACGTACTTACAAATATAAAAGCTAGGATTGCTTCAGGTTATCGAACTTTCTATTCGCGTAACCTTTTCTTGGACCACCTTGTATTTGTATGTAAGATCCTACGTTACATTTTTGGTCCACTTAAGACAGACGATATAACTTTGAAATTAGTTTACCTTATTGAGAAATTAGTTTACCTTATTTACCTTATTGAGAGTCCTGATATAAAGGGTTGTGTCCGCACCAATACAATTGCTTGTTGTTATGGTAATTATACCGGCTGTTGCGAATAATTCAAAACTTTCTAAAAATAAAACTAAAAATAAATTAATTAATTAAAGTAAAGTAATTGCCAACGATATCAGCATAAAAGTTCATAATAAATTTTTTAAATTCAATTTTAAAATGAGGACTACATTCAAAATACACAAATTTAAAATTAAAAGCCCCATGCCATGCACATCCTGAGTTGTTTCACTGATATTGTTTGGCAATATGTTTTTGATGAAAAATATAGAGAACCATCATGTTTTAAAACCCCATATAAAATAAAAAATTTAATCAAATGGAGCAAAAATGGCAATGCATACGGAAAATTTAAAATATTAAGTCCTTTTTGTGGGGTTTGAGACATTTCGTACCACATTTTTCAATCTTTTATCAGTTATTTAGATCAACAAAGATTTTAAGTATTTTTATGTTTTTAAGCGATATCTAATTTTTCTAAAATAAACATACTTGCAGCATGCAAAATATTTTCGTTTCTTCAAACACTTAACATATCCACAACTTGCCAACGCAATTTTATATTATTTGGAAATAAACAAATGTATCATTTTTAATTTCTTATTAATACAAAAAAAAATTATTTATTGCAACAACATTATTTTTATAAAATTATTGGAAAATTGCCGATCAGGAAAATCAAATTTTAATTTATTATAAACATAGAAAATGCAATATAAAAAAATCTAAAATAAATATAACTTTCTAATTTTGGAAAAACAAATAAAAAGCAATTTTAAACGTGCGAATCTATCTATACCAAACATAATTGAACATAACAATAAGTCTGGAAAAACGGTTTGTGGGCGATTTTTGGGATTTCTATTTGTGTTTGAGGTAAACTAAAAAAAATAGGTTAATGCAAAATTACGGTGATGAGAGGCAAATTCGTTTATCAGTTGAATGGACCAGAAATTATTTGTGGATACCTTTGTACGGTTGGGATCGTCGAAAGCCGGTCGAAAGCTGAAATAGTTCTAAAAGTCTCGGTAACGGTGACTTTTGCCGACAAAATAACTGTTATAACATTTGTAGCGTAGAAAATTTCATCTTACGGTTTTCGAGAAGGTGCGTGATTTAAAAATTTGTATATTTTATGTAAATTTTCAAATATTTCAACATTTATCTGTATCTGTAATGTTTATCTATAACCACAAACATAGCTTTCTAGATCAAGAACCCAGATAATGGTACATTTCTCGATTATATGAATCACTTTCTTCCTCAACATAGTTCAATCGATCATATTTATTTCTTCAAGTAAACAATAGCGTGGCATGTTGAAAGAACACTCCATAACTGATTGAGAGTATTACCGTCGACTAAATAAACTCTATCCACCAACACCTTAAGATATCATATTGAGTAATGATATGTCGCTGGGAGTGCCACTCGAATATGATGTCCTACTTTAACTCGTATATGCTAATAACAACGACTGCAGCAGTTCTCATCCAATCCCGTAAATCCAAAATAAAAAAAATTACAAATTACAAAAACTAATTCCTCCATAAGTTCAAACCTTAGATTAGGACGATGTCATTGGCTTAAGCCTCAGGTCCTTTTTTTATTCCCGAAAAAATTTACGATTCTATACAAGTAAGCCTACTTTTTATACAACTATTTCTTCTCCTTAATTTTTTAATGTTTCATCTCAAATAGAATAACAGAAACTTGTTGATGCCAAAACTAAATATATTCATTATTCATACACTAGCTAGATCACACATGAAAACAATTAAAAGAAAATAGCCGGGAATTGTCTGACCTAATTCTGTTTTTCATTTTTGCAATAATTTTATTTTTAGAGAAATAACATCCGAAACTGATTTGAGAGTTATATTTAAAAAACATTTACGACTTTTTTGCAATTTATTGTGTGTTAAGAACTAAATTTGATTGTAATTTAAAACTGCATCATTTCGTTTCTGTTCTAAGAAAAACAGAATCTTCTTGTTATTATAACAACCCGCTTTCGTACAAACATAAAGTTTCTTTTTATATCGATATAAATTTGTAATTTCTTATAATAAATTGAAATTAAAATAAAAAAAATATTAACAATCCAGAAGAGTTGATTAAATTATGAGTCTTGTTTTCAAAGATTTTTCTCGTAAATTGTTTAAAAAAATATTGCGACGCTGATGCATAGGCTAACTTCACCACAGCTCTGGAAACATAGTGTTCTGGATATATAATGAGCTAATATCCATAAAATACTTTAATTAAAAGCTAACCAATATTATGGACTTCGTAGTTCTAATAATAAAAATATTAAAGCAGGCAGTAGTATCCCAACAAACATAAATTTTGATGTACGAGAAAAAGTAAAAAAAAATTTTATCGGAAGTGACAAAGCGGAAGTTAGGATGCAGAACTGTTGTAAACCGACCGTACTAAATGTGTATGTACCAAATTTCATCCAACTCGATTATCAGGTACAGAAGTTATTGAGCTTCCAAAATAACAGGTGCTTGGAGGACCCCTTACCACTTTGTTCACTATCGCTAAAAAAAACTAATCAGTTCCTTGCCATACATATTTGCATCTTTATGCAAAGTGTGATCAAAATTACTTAACGAACGAATGTTGTATGGTCCCAACAAACATTGAAACAATAAACAGGTGTTCGTGAGGACCCCACCACTTATCCCAATATTGTCCAAAAACTAGTCAATTCTTTGTCAATAAAGTCTTTATCTTTTTTCAAAGTGTTAATTAAATTGATTAATGAATGAAATCTGTTTGCTCCCAACAAACTTTAAAAACAAAGTGTGAAAAGTCAGCAGTTGTATGGTAGACCCCACGCCACTTTGATCAATGTGTCCCAAAAGATGATAATTATCCTCTTACACTAATTGAAACCTTTCCATAAGTTTTATCATAATCACTTCATTATTGTAGGCTGTAGTGTGCATAAAGATACTGAAAAAACTGCCATCAATTAAAAAAAATTTTTTTTGCCGGAAGTAAAAAACCGGAAGTTGGGATGCAGAATTTTTGTAAATTATACTAAATGCTTATGTACAAAGTTTCATCCAATTGGATTATCAGGTACAGATGTTATAGAGCTTTAAAAAAACAGGTGTATGGGACACCCCCCACCACTTTGTTCACTATCGCTCAAAAATTAATCAGTTCTTTGCCATACATGTTTGCATTTTTTTCCAAAGTGTCATCAAAATTGGTTCACGAACGAATGCTGTGTGCTTGGAAATCTAGATATCTCCCGGCATAACGTTGTCAAACAACGTTATAATAGTAGTATCTTAAAAAATTACCTATAGGTTTCTTAAAAATAATTTCAGGTTTGCTGCCGATAATGACAGTTGGGGAAGTCGCTAATTTATTCAACATATCGCTTTTCAACGCATATAGTCATTTAAGTTTTTTGCACTTTATGTTAGTATAGCGGAAAACTATATAAGGGGCCTTATTTTCGAATACATAAATATGAATTTGGATAATTTTGTGAAATTCGTATTTCATAATATTAAACGGTAACGGCATCGATTTTACGGAAAACGAATCTCACGATATTGAACTGAAGAATTTCACAATATTGAACCAAATACTGAATTGTGAAAAACTTCAGTTTTGGTCAAATTCATGTAGTTATTAGGTTTTTAAATGAGCTCGGATGTATTGAAGGCCGTTACATTTCAATTCGCAAGCCAGTGCATTAGAGAAAATCAACGCGCATATATCAACCGCCATGATATGCGGTTCATAACATTGCAGAGTATATTTAGCGTGGGCAAAAAGTTTATAAATGTGTTCTTGGAATGTCCCAGCAAACCTCACAAGCATGGCGTTTTGATCTATTCTTCATTTGGTGAAAATTATCACTGAAAATAAACGTTTTTTAAATCAAAAATATGAAAATTTGCTATTTTTGACACACTTCCGGTACAGTTATCCAACCCATCGTCCTTTCGACTCTTACCATTAACATAACCTACTTTTTAAAATTTTTTAAATCGCTCCGGTAGTTTTTTTGTTTTCGTCGGCTGTGACGACCGGACGGACGGCCGGAAGGCAGACAGATTGACTTTTTTTGCATTTTTAGAATCATTTTGACCTGAAACGTCGAAAAATGTCAAAAAAGTGAGGGTAAGATAATCACTTTTGGCTCGAGATTGTATTACTTAGGTGTTTCAGACCGAAGTAATTATATAACTCTGTTTAAAATAAGGAGTTTATAAAATTATGGAATTTTAAAAATGTTGCTTTTCTGTTATCGAACGTCATTTCAAAAACAGTTTGGCTTGTGGATTTTTTTATCTTACGTCGTACGAGGTATGAACTATATATGTTGATAAAGTTTTCCTTCTGAAAATTTTTTTCGTAAACTTACGGATTCTGCACTTTGCAACACTTCTTCGATAGTATTCCCCCTCTTCCATTTTTTTGTAAGTCAGTTTTTTGTTTACTTTTAAATGATCGACTTTTGCATTAAGGAATGAAGTCGTTTTAATTTTTCATATAGTGTTAAGTTTTCATAGTGGTTTTTTAACCATCGCTCTCGAAACAAAATGTCTTTGTTTGATATGATACATTTGGCGACATGATATATTTTGACAATTTTTAACTACTAATTTTGGTTGAGCTTTGGCAAATATCATTCGAGATTATTTCAAGCCGTTTTAAACTTTTGCTTGCAGTATTTGTTATTACGTTTTCGTAGTCTGTGTTTGCTTCCTAAAATGTTGCAATTTTAAATAAAAAATTACTTGGTAAATTTATTACAAACAATTTCATTGTTTCAGTAACACAATTTTTTTTCAAAAGAGTCCGTTCAATAAAAAAATTCTGCATTTTATGGAAAATTTGACCCATGTTATTTGATGTTAATATCTGAATATAATTTAATGTGTCGAAGCCCTTTGCTCTGATTGTCTCACATGTGACAATACTATTAGAGATCCCAAGATTTTGCAAGATTCTGTATTTTTTTAATATTTTTTTCTTCATAAATTAATAACTTTTCCCCGTGGATTCTTATCTTTGAAGAGAAAACGATTTACAATTAATTTATCAATCGAAATTCGAAAGTTTCAACCCGTTCGTAATAAATAACAATCAATGTTTTCGTTGAGTAAAATTAAATCTAATAAATATAACAATAGAAATAACTTAAACTGCAGTCACACGTTAATTGGGCCATTTTATTTAAACTAAAAAATTCTTTAAATTCTACCGAAATATTTTGACAAAATAAAAAATAAATAAAATCAAATAAATTAATTAACTGTTTTAAAAAACTGTCTGACGTTTCAACTTAGATCTAAATTATTTTATATTTTTTTTTGTTATGCAAGACCAAAATAGTCATATTAAATTTTATCATGTTAACTTGAATTTTGAAGATTATAGTAAACAAAATATAGAAGAAAAACGTGTCTAGACCGAGTTGTGAAAACCTGACCATTTTTGATTTTCTCTAGACTTAGCTTATGTGGGCAAAATACAAAATTAAAATACCGCTTATTTTAGAACTTTTTTAAATTGTGTACTGTAGTTTCAGCATATCGTGGACACCCCAACATTCATTAAAAATTCAAATTTTGCAAATCCGAGGTAACTTTGAAATTAAATTGCTCAAGAACGGCTATACCGATTCCAACAAAATTTTTTTTGATAGGTGAGTTCTGCTTAGTTAATCTTTTGAAAAAAAAAATTAATGACACTTAATTAATTTAACTGAATTTTAAAATTTAAATATTAAAAAAAAAAATTTTAAAGACGGCACTAGGTTCAAACTACAAGTGAACTTTAATTTTTTTGAAATAAGGATAGATTACAAATTGACGTTTTTTCGTTTTCTCTAGTTATTTAATTTTGAAGATTTTCAGTCCGACTAAAAATTCTGATTGTTAATCATTTTTTGAACAATTTCTATCATTTCTGCATCCCTTTACCGTTCAAATAATTAGGCCTTCCAACGTGACTTTTTCAACAGAGTCTCTCATCTTTGGAATGCCTTACCTTCCTGGGTTTTCCCTGATGACTTTAATCCTCAAAGGTTTAAAGTTAACGTTCATAAATTTCTCAGAGAAACTTAATTTGTATTCCATTCTTATCCCTAGTTGGCATGGTATCTTCGGATATTCAGAGACGTTAATTTATAATTTATTATAATTAACACTAAACATGCCTAACTTTGAATAAAATAAAAAAAATATCAACAAGAAATTTAAGGCAAAGAATTTGTAAGCAAAATCTCTTTATATGTTGTAACAGGGGCCTTGGGATCTTTCTGCTTACCGTTTAACGATGTTATAACAGACAAGAGCGATATAAAATTTTTAAAACATTCTCCTTTGTAGTCGTGGGTATCTAGATTTCTGGTAGATTTTGTTTGTTTTTAATTCTTATATGGCAATGGACTTCAATCTATTGGTTACGTTTTTTGATTGGTATTTTTTACTATGGAATTCTTAGCAAATACAACAGTTCATTGAAGTTAACTCTAGAACAGCGGTTTCCAAACTGTGGGTAATAACCTCAAGGGGGTCGTGAAGTTTTTAATTTAATAATAATAATTTAATTTAATAATAATAATAAATAATAAACATATTTCATATTGTTACAAAAATTGTAAACTATATCAAAAACATTCCTTTGAAAGCGAGATTATTTGGAAAGTTGTGTGAAGAATGAAGATATAGGAGCTGAATATACATCACTCTTGTACTATTGTGAAGTCCGTTGGCTATCTCGTTCAAAATTTATTCAAAGAGTGTTCGAACTTAAAGACGAGATTGCGATCTTTCTTGCTGAAAATCACAAAGATGAGGCATCTTCCTTTCGCAACGATAACTTTATTCTTAAACTTGTTTATTTAGTTGAAATTTTAAAAAAATTAAGCGATTTAAATAAATCAATGCAAGGTTCACAAATGCATGCTCTGATTCAAAAAGACAAAGTCACGGCATTCATTAAAAAATTGGAGCTATGGATATCCAATTTAGAAAAGGATTTATATGACATGTTTCCAATTTTAAATGACGCTGGTACCAGAAACAATATTAAAGCAAACAAAAATCTTTTTATAGAACATTTGCAAAGTTTACTAAAACATTTTTTACATTACATGCGTTCCTTTGGAACAAAATAGCTGCTGAAAGCAGCTTTTGAGTAGATCACCAATGGAACGCCAAAACTTTGAAAATTTTCCAAAGGAAACCACACAATTTTATTATTAGCAAAATTTTATATTTTGGGCTGATATTTAGATCTGACTCATTTTATATTAAAAATACCAAAACAAAATTATAACTGATTTAAATAAAATGCTTTTCAACTACACAACTTGTTCGAGGTAGAGTAGATCAGAGCAAATTTGAGTAAGTTTGATTTTCAATGATTATTTCAACGTTATTGATTTTACAAAGATATTGATTTTACATATTGATTGAAATATCTTGCGATACTTCATTGCAACAGGAATTTGAGAGTAAAACTTTAATTCAGTTTTGGGTGGAACGAAAAAAAGATTATTACTTTGTCGGACAGAGCTATAATAGTGCTGTTACCATTCGTAACATCATATTTATGCGAAACCGCATTTTCTGCTTTAGCAGCCATGAAATCGAAATATCGAAATCGTTTAGTAGTGGAAAAAGAACTTCGGTTGGCTATTTCAACAATAACACCACGATTTGAGGAACTTTGTGCTAACAAACAAGCTCATCTATCACATAAAATTTTTTTCTATAAATATACATACTAAATTTTTATTAATTTTTGTTTAGTTTTATTCTATGAATACAATTACTTTTTACAACTTGAAAATGTGCTTATATTATTTTATTGTTTTATCTAATAAGGGGGCCGCCAATTTTTATTTTTTTCTTATTTGGGTCGCAGTATCAGAAAGTTTGGAAACCGCTGCTCTAGAACGTACTTTTTTGATTTGTCTATTGAATGAAGATAACAGTTTAATTAAAGGCGATCAGCTTATGCTTGGTTTCCATATCACCACTTCTGTGTGATCGAACGTCCGCAATCTTTGAGCGTATCTTTTATCATGACGTGAAGGATTATATATCATGACGTGAAGGATTTGATTTCCCTTTCTACCATCATTTGATTTCCAAATTGTTTTGTGGTTTCTTTGGGAATGAAGAATGTTAGAAATAACTAGATTATACATCATGTCCATCATAACATTGTGTATTGTGTGGTTTAATGGTTAGAAGGTGCACTTCAACTTGAAGGACTTCGAAAGTATTTTTAATAAAAATTTTAAGAGCTTCACGACACTGGATTCAAATAATCGTTACTTAAACAATATGATTCATAAATTGAAAATTTGAAAATCTCTATTGGCAGATCATCCATATAATAATTAATAGTTTCCAGTACCTTTTCAAATAGGTCGTTAATATTGATCAATAAAGTCACTCGTGAATTGGGCTGTTGACCAAAAAAGCTATTCGTATCCTATGAATTCACATATAATGCTGACTAGAAATTTGAAACAAAAATGCCCAAATAGTAGAATATTATATTACTTTGTATATAATAATATTAATCTGTGTTTATATAAATTAAAAATATTAAATTATCATAATATATTTAAATTTGTATAACCACTTAACCAAAACACATCAACTGAAACCCATAAATAATTCACCATTCTAAAATCGTAACCAAAAACCGTTCAATGAATGGGTTTGTTTGTTTTTTATTTAAAAAAACTCAACAACAACAAATTATAATATATTATTATTACATTCTTAAATCATTAGTTTGACCCTATATGATTAAAAAAATTAAATAATCAACTAAAAATAGTTTCGATTGTTACTCAAACCCCTTTTAAATTTTCGGTCTTCAATTTAATTTTTTTTATACGAACGAGTATAAAAACAAATCATAATTTATATTGTCACAACATTATAGCCCAAAAATGGATTAATTAAAATTTATTATCATATAGTTTTTTTAACCAAGTTGAAATGAATGTATTTTTCCTTAAAGAAGACCAAGAAGTAAATCGTGCAAATTCTGGTAACTTAACCAAAAACAAAACTTATTAAAAATAATCTCGATTTATTTATAAAAAATTAAATATCAAAATAAATTATGTTGATTGTATGCAATGAAATTGCATGAACATGAAACGATGACTGTTATAGAATATAAAATTTTATTATATGAATTTTAATTGCCTTATCACTTTTATAAGGATAATACGTTTTACTGAATTTTTATGAGGTCTGAAATATGTTTCTTCCTTTCTTTTTTAAAACTAATAATTTCGAAATATATGTCTACGTAAACAATTACATCATGCAGTACAATAAAGTTATATCATATCCGTAACATATGATTCGAAAATTTACATCATTTACACATTGAAATCATAAAACCATGTCCAAAACGATTAACTTAACATTTAATTGAGTAATATATTTACTTCACCACAATTTTAAATTGTGTGAAGTAATGCAATCTATCGAGAAAAAAAATCTTTCATACCCCAAATTTGGTTTTTTCTTTTGTTTTGGACCATCCTCAATCTAAATAGCCCACAAAAATTTTTGTGTACGTCTGTGTGTGGGTGGGTGGGTGTTTGGGTGCGTGGGTGACCTTTCTGCATAGGATCTTGATGAAACTTTGGCAATTGATACAGGTTCACTTGAAAATGGAAGATCTGGATTCATTTCAAATTTGGACAAAATGGCTGGGGTTCTCCCGAACACCTTTAAGTTTAAATCTTGAATAAATTCTAATCCCGGACTATGATCTTATTGAATCTTAGTATATAATGCAAAAAAATCTTCATTCAAAATGAGTAAAAAATTTCCATAAAAAATTATGTCTAACTGACGATTGAGAAATTCTACTTAAGTAAGATAACTGATGATGAAGTTTCAACATAGAAATAGCATCGCCTTGGTGGCGTAGTGGTTAAACGTGTCTGCCAAAGGAATTGAACTCGTCAGTTGGCACTGATGAGGTTACGAGTTCGAATCCCAACAGAAACACGTAAAAGAGAAAAACAGAGTTTTTTTCTGAGATATTTCCAACAGAATTAGAAAAATTCTAATTAATTCCATAGTTACTTGAGCTTAATTGCTCACAAAATCCTGAATAGTATATAAGATTTTAGTACAGTTTCCAATATTTCTGCATACCAACTTTCGGTTTGTCACTTCCGGTTAAAAAAATTTGTTTTCAGGTGTTTATTTCTACTGTAGCCTACAATTACCAATCGATTTTCATGAAACGTTGGTAAAAGCTTTCAAGTAACATGAGAAAGATTTTATCAGCTTTTGAAGTACATTGGATAAAGGGTTTGGGGGGTCCACCATACAGCATTGGGAACATAAAACATTCGTTCGTGAATGAATTTTGATTACACTTTGGAAAAAGATGCAAACATGTATGACAAGGAACTGATCAGTTTTTAAGCGATAGTGAACAAAGAGGTGTGGTGTCCCTGGAGCACCTGTTTTTTTTAAAGCGCTATAACATCTGTACCTGATAATCGAATTGGATGAAACTTGGTGCATGAGTATTTAGTACGGTTCACAATAGTTCTGCATCCCAACTTCCGGTAAAAAATTTGTTTATACATTTTTGAAGTTTTTTCTGTGTCTTTATGCACACTACAGCCTACAATAATAAAGTGATTATCTTGAAACTTATGGAAAAGGTTCCAATTAGTGGGAGGAGATAGTTATCATCTTATGGGACACATTGATCAAAGTGGCGAAGGGTCTACCAAACAATTGCTGACTTTTCACACTGTGTTTTAAAAGTTTGTTGGGAATATACAGACTTCATTCATTAATTTATTTTAATGGCACTTTGAAGAAGAATGGAAACTTAAATAACAAAGGACTGATTAGTTTTTGCACAATATTGGAATAAGTGGGTGGGGCCCGAACACCTTTACTGTGTCACAATTTTTTTTAATGTTTGTTGGGAGCACACAGCATTCGTTCGTGAACGAATTTTGATAACACTTTCGAAAAGAAGCAAACATGTATGGCAAAGAACTGATTAGTTTTTGAACGATAGTGAACAAAGTGGTGGGGGTGTCCCATACACCTGTTTTTTTAAAGCTCAATAACATCTGTACATGATAATCGAATTGGATGAAACATGATACATGAGCATTTAGTACGGTACATGAGCATTTAGTATGGTTCACAACAGTTCTGCATCCCAACTTCCGGTTTTTCACTTCCGGTAAAAATTTTCAATTTTTTTCAGTGTGTTTATGCACACTCCAGCCTACAATAATGAAGTGATTATAATGAAACTTATAAAAAAGGTTCCATAAGTGAGAAGATAATTACCATCTTTTGGGACACATTGATCAAAGTGGCGCGGGGTCTACCATACAACTGCTGACTTCACACTTTGTTTTTAATGTTTGTTGGGAGCATTCAGACTTCATTCACTAATCAATTTAATTGACACTTTGAAAAAAGATGAAGACTTAAATGACAAAGAACTGATTAGTTTTTGGACAATATTGGGATAAGTGGTGAGGGTCCTCACGAACACCTGTTTATTGTTGCAATGTTTGTTGGGACCATACAACATTCGTTCGTTAAGTAATTTTGATGACACTTCGCAAAAAGACGCAAATATGTATGGCAAGGAACTGATTAGTTTTTTTAGCGATAGTGAACAAAGTGGTAGGGCGTCCTCCGAGCACCTGTTATTTTGGAAGCTCAATAACATCTGTACCTGATAATCGAATTCGAATAGGTACAAAACATTTAGTACGGTTCACAACACCTCTGCATCCTAACTTCCGGTTTGTCACTTCTGGTTAAATTTTTTTTTTACTTTTTCACGTACAAAAAAATTTATGTTTGTTGGGATACTACTGCTTGCTTTAATATTTTTATAATTAGAACTACGCAAAGTCTATAACATTGGTTAGCTTTTAATTTAAGTATTTGATGGATATTAGCTTATTATATATCCAGAACACTATATTTCCAGAGCTGTGGTGAAGTCAGCCTATGCATCAGCGTCGCAATATTTTTTTTTAAATTAACTGGCCTAACATGGAAAAGCAGACTGTTTGTTAAATTTGGTTTAACCAATCAAAAATAAAATGTGCAAACTTAAATTGATTTCAATAAGGTCAAGACATTTTAAAAATAATATCTAATTGGCATGATTGTAGAATTAGTGAATTTAGAAAAAATGAAATTAAGAATTCAAATTTACAACTCACAAGAGTGAGTAATTTTAAGTTTTAACTGTAGTTTTGACCAGCTTTACTTTAAACTCAAAATTGTCGGCAAACTTTTAAGAGTATTACATCAACAAAACCTTTGAACTGGACAGCGTTCCAAAAATTATACTAAAACGCTTTTCAAAAGAACTTGCATCTACTGTAACAAAGAATTTTTGCAACTTCTTTAAATCTAGTATTTTCCTATTTTGCTGACTTTTTGAAAATCGCCAGTGCATCTTAAAAACAGGAAATAATGTGATATCTGAAATTTAAAATACACAGCTATTGCCCATACGGTTTGCTAAATTAATAACTGTCCCCACAAACATTATGGTACGAGTCTATGCACATTCATGCACTTTTTATTTTAATAATTTTTACGTTTTTTTTTTAAATCACTAGAATGTGCATATTTTAAATTTAGTTTAAGTTTAAAAGTAGTTGAGTGCTAACGTTTTACATATTTTTTAGTTTAACATTTTTAAATCATGCAAACATGTATACAAAATGTGCATAGAATTTTCAGGCATAAATACATTAATATTTGATTTATGACTTTTATGTTTACGATCTTCTAATACTTCACAAATCTTTCCTTTACCAATATTTTTGGTAAAGTCATTATTAGGGTACCAAATTATTCGACTTTGCAAGTACCCGGGTAGTCGATTATGTTGAAAAACCGTAAAATACCCGGACCCGGGTACTCGATATCCGACATTGAATACCCTAGTCATTACGACAAATGAAGATTGCGGTAAAATGAAAATGCATGTGTGTGATTGTATTGATTGTATAAATGATGCGTCCATTTTTTCGCCATTTTTTTAACGGTACAATTTAAATGAAAGAAAATCACAATTTAAAAAACTTAAATATTTGGCATACATATAAAAAATAAT
Source organism: Diogma glabrata (assembly GCA_963693315.1). Taxonomy (NCBI): domain Eukaryota; kingdom Metazoa; phylum Arthropoda; class Insecta; order Diptera; family Cylindrotomidae; genus Diogma; species Diogma glabrata. The sequence goes on from OY856188.1 coordinate 288,980,471, forward strand.
ATTAATTTTCCATAATTTTCTTAATATTATAAAAAAATAAATTTAAATATCAGTAACCCGATATGAGAACGATAACGGTGATGCATTGGTATGCTCTTTAATTGTGACAGTGTGTTATGCCGTTTTTAATCGGCTTTTACGAATAATCACCTTCATCCCAAATATATTTGGTTTTACTCACGTCCTCACGTCTTGTCTTGCAAGCTGATTTGTACACAACTTAATAACTAACTGCCTTTGGAGTAATTGAAAGCAAAATACCACAAAAAATTAACAGAAGTTTGCATTCCCTTAAATTGTATACCACACCACTATTGCCCTTGGTTGCGGCGTCAGGGTAAAGACATGAGCTTTTTGACCAGTTAAGAGATCTACTTGAAGAGTAAAGCAAATTTAAAGTAAATGAGGAAAGCGATAATTTCATAAGTTCCACTTACCTTATTGTTCGATCCACTTGCCCTCTCTCGCTCCTCAAAAAAACACATTACACATAATAAGACAACATAATAAGACCAAAACAGATATTTGTGATAATTTAATAATTAAACTAAATTTAGTTATTTTTCCAGTTTTTATTGACACATGGAAGTAACCGTACTAAAACACCGTATGACGATACAGATAGATTTCATATAAATCAAAGATCTTATACTTTCAATCGGCTAGTTTACCAGGCACAAAATTTATATTTTAATAAATTAATTTTAACATTAAAGTTAACTAACTACATTTAATTATATTTTCAAAATTTATATTTAAAATTATTTATAATAAAAGAAAATTTTCATGATGTGATATTTTGGTATAGTGTGATTTTTCACTGTGATCTTTTCAATGTGATATTCTTTCTTGTGTGAGATTTTATCAGGACACCGAAAGTATTTGTATATATTGGTTATTTAAAGTTTGTTTTAGCGGACACCAATGTTTTGTAAATAGTTGCATAATCATTTTGTTTTGTAAATAGTTGCATAATCATTTTGTTTTGTCCTCGATAGTGTCAAAACTGGTCACCTCCAAAAATTGTATTGTTTTGTTTCTGATTAGTTTTTAGGTAGATTACATATAAAAATCTACCTATTGCAATGGGCTTCATCTCGGAATTTCGAAAAAAATTTTGGTTCCAAACGACTATATATGATAAGCGGAGACGGAAAATCAAAATGAAAAAAAATATTATATATATATATATATATATATATATATATATATATATATATATATATATATATATATATATATATATTATATATATATATATAT